>JABUQX010022060.1:42500-48943 GCA_015478945.1 Trachelipus rathkii
CACACCACAACACACACACACAGACACACATGCAACCCACGCACACTCACTTACACATATAAGGTACAAATTTATTAAACACATTTTATGTTTTAATTAAACATGTTAATTTATATTACTCATTCAATAATATAAAATTATTTCAAGTTTCTTAAAACTTCTATATAACAAATCATTATCTTTGAACAAGAATTTATTATTCAACTGTTAATACTTTTTGTTTTAATAAATTTTATAACTATCAAGTTTTAAAATAACTTTGTACTAAACTTTATGAAATTTATTAAAACATATATTTTGCGTACAGTTAAAGCAATAAATCAGTAATCAGTAAGGCCACCCCCTAGCACCCCCTCTACATCAAGCTATGGCACGTTTTGTTTTATTGACTTACTGCTTTAACACTCATCTTTAGCCATGGTAAAAATATAAAATAACAAAATAAGTTCTTCTCTGCTAACATACATGTATTTTATTAAATCATTCTAAGTTTTTTATTTAAAATAACAATTATCTCTACATTTATATTATTCACATATGATGTTAACTAAATATATTTCAAAGTTTTTTTAAATAATTTGGGGTTTTCTTTATTAATATTATTATTTTATCTATGTACATTGACAATCCATCACCAGAAAACACAACAACCCGCACTCTTTACAGATACGAAACTGACCTCTTTCTGTAAATGTTGTTGAAGAATAAGCTACTTTAGGTCTAAATTTAGGATAATCCTTTTTGTAACCCGGGCGGATTTAAGCCTAATTCCAGTTCAAAATATATTTCAAACTGACTTTTTTCTGTAAAATGTGTGGTCGCATAACTAGTTAGCTAAATTTAGGCTAAATTTAGGATGCCTTTTTGTAGACGGGCCTAATTTAATCCTAATACAAGGTCAAAAGGTAAATCCCGTATAGACAAGAATCATTGTTATTATTATTTTATAAATATTTTCAAACTGAACTGCTGGATCTGTAAGTCCTTTAAGCAGTAAAAAGGAATGTTTTCCTTACTTGTGATTGGTCGGGTAAATCCTATCTCTATATGACCTTCGGTATGTGATTGTCGAGAATTATTTTATCGCCTTTTGAAAATTAACTTTGTTCTTTAAACTTGTATTTGAGCAGGTGTGGTTTGTTTTATTATCTTTAGACCCAAACTCATTTTAAAAATCATAGTCATTTTAGCTGTTAAACGGTGCACAAAGTTATCTGATTTGTATTAAAGTGTTTTATTTTTACTAAGTGTATTATCATATTTAGAATAAATACTTACATTGAGGAATAGATTAATTAATCTCACTAGTTCATAAGCTAACCACCAGGGCTCAGCATGAACCCCACCCGCAAAGGCAGCCAACCCGCACCGCAGCTGGGGCGTCCCCGCAGCGTCCCCCGCCCGCTGCGTGCGCCCGCAGGCGCAATATTTCCGCGTATCCGCCCGCCGCGTGCGCGCCCGCAGGCGCAATAATTCCGCGTAAATATACATATATATATATTAAAATATAGTAATATATATTATATATATATATATATATTACGCAAATATAACTATTATATTGATATTTTATTTAATATACGGTTAACTATTTAAAAAAAACTATTGGAAGCCTAAGTGTCTATGTGTATATGCGTAATGTGTGAATAAGACGATATACGTGTAACTTTGTGTATAAGTTGTATAGTTGTAAAGTGTCTATGGTAAGTGTAAATGCTTATAAGCTGAATCATCCAATATAGATGGTATCAAAGATGACCTCATCAAAGATGAGTCATCAAAGATGAACCACCAAAGCTGAGGTACCAAAGTTAAGTTATTAAAGTTGAGGCATCAAAGCTGAGGCATCAAAAGCTGAGGTATCAAAGTTGAGGCATCAAAAGCTGAGGCCTCAAAGTTGAGGCATCAAAACTGAGCATAAAGTTGAGGCAAGTCAAAAGCTGAGGCAATCAAAAGTGTAGGAGTTCAATATATCGGTGGGTGGGTGCGTAGGTGTAAGTGTGTATGTGTGTGGTGTGTGTGTGGTGCGTGTGTGTGTGTGTGCTGGTGGTGTGCATGTGTGTTCTAAATAATAATAACATATAGGCAAGAAGCAAATAAACTGAAAAGTAATAATAAATGCACATTTACTAAGCAAATTGTAAAAGGTTGGTCGCTATATGTGTAACGTTGAGTGGTGCGTGTGGATGTGGGGGTGGTGTGGTGTGTGTGTATGTGTGCGTGGTTGTGTGGTGTGTGTGTGTGTGTTGTTGTGTGTTCTATAATAATAAACAATAGGCATGTAGTAAATAACACTAAGTATAATTATAAAATAAAAAATTATAAATGTTTTAATAAATTATACGTTATATGTGTAAGTGAGTGTGCGTGTGTGTGTGGTGTGTGTGTGTGTGTGTGTGTGTGTGTGTGTGTGTGTGTGTGTGTGTTGTTCTAAATAATAATTCGCGCGGAAATATTGCGCCTGGGGGCGCACGCGGCGGGCGGGGACGCGGCGGGACGCACCAGCGGGTGCGGGTTGGCTGCCTTTGCGGGTGGGGCTCAAGCTGAGCCCTGGTGGTTAGCTTATGAACTAGTGATTAATTAATTATTCTCAATGTAAAGTATTTATTATAAATATGATATACACTTATAAAAATAAACATTTTTAATACAAATCAGATAAGTTGTGCACCGCTTAACAGCTAACAATGACTATGATTCTTAAAAATGAGTTTTGGGGGTAAACAAGATAATAAAAACCCACAGCCTGCTTCAATAACAAGCTTTAAAGAACAAAGTTAATTTTCAAAAGATGATAAAATACTTCTCTGAACAATCACATACAGGTCATATAGAGAATATAGGATTACCCGACCAATCAAGCAAGTAACGGAAACATTTCCTTTTTACCTGCCTAAAGGATCTTACCGATCCAGCATTTTTCAGTTTGAAATATATTTATAAAAATAAATAATAACAATAAAATTCTTGTCTATACGGGAATTAAGTTTGACACCTGTTTAGGATTAAAATTAGCCCCGTTCTACAGAAAAGGCTTATCTAATTAGGCCTAAATTTAGGCCTAACGTAGTTATTGCACGACATTTGTGGGAGAAAAGGTCATTTGAAATATCATTGTACACTGGAATAGGCTTAAATCGCCCGGGTTACAAAAAGGATTTCCTAAATTTAGACCTACAGTAGTTATTTCAACACATTTACAGACAGAAAGAGATCAGTTTTCGTATCTGTAAGGAGTGATTGCGGGTTGTTGTGTTTTCTCGTGATGGACTTGTCCAATGTACATAGATAATAATAATATTAATAAAGAAAACCGAATTATTTAAAAACTTTGAAATATTTTAGTTTACTTAAGTGAAATAATAATAAATGTAAGTGAATAATTGTTATTTTTTAAATAAAAACTTAGAATGATTTAATAAAATACATGTTATATGTTAGCAGAGAAGAACTATTTTGTTATTTTATACTTATTAACATGGCTAATGATGATGTAAAAGCAGTAAGTCAATAGAACAAAACGTGGCAATAGCTTGATGTAGAGGGGTGCTAGGGGCTGGCCTTACTGATTTACTGGATTTATTGCTTTAAAGGTACGTCAAAATATATGTTTTTAAATAAAATTTCATCAAAATTTTAGTAAAAGTTATTTTAAAACTGGATAGTTATAAAAATTTTATAAACAAAAAGTATTAACAGTTAATCATATAATTTCTTTGCTCAAAGATAATGATTGATTTATTATATGCAGTTTTAAGAAACTTTGAAATAATCTTAGTTATATTTTAATGAGTAATATAAATGTACATGTTATTAAAACATAAAATTTTAATAAATTATACGTTTAATGTGTAAGTGAGTGTGCGTGGGTGTGCGTGTGTGTGTGTGTGTGTGTGTGTGTGTGTGTGTGTTGTATAGTGTAAGTGTGTGTGTGTGTGTGGGACCGCATGTGTATAAGTGTATGTGTCTCTATGGGTAAATGTAAGTGTCATTAAGTGAATGTGTGTATAAAGATGTCATAGCTGAATGTGTGGTAAATAATGTAAGTGTGTGGTGGTGTTGTGGTGTGTGTTGTGTGTGTGGTGTGTGTTGTGTGGGTATGTGTGTTTTAAAATAATGTAATATTTAAAAACTTAAAAACTTTAATTAACACAATAAATAAAAATAATAGAAAAAAAAAAAAAAAAAAAAAAAAATAAAAAAATAATAAAAATAATAATAAAAAAATAAAAATAATAATAAAAATAAATAAAAAGTATTAAAACAAAATAAAAAACATAATGTTAATAAATATATGAGTTAAAGCAGTAAAGCAGAAAGTTATAACAGTAAAGCAGAAAGTTAAAGCAGTAAAGCAGAAAGTTAAAGCAGTAAAACACGAGTTAAAGCAGTAAAACATGAGTTAAAGCAGTAAAGCAGTAAAACAAAAGCATACTAATCCCCCCTTGGTGTTAAAGGTAAACCTCTATTTGATTTAACTGAATTTACTGCTTTAAAGGGGTATGTTAATGTTTAATGATATGTTGCGTTAAAGCGCAGTACAAACTATGAGTTAAAGCAGTAAAAATGAGTTAAAGCAGTAAAACATGAGTTACAAGCAGTAAAGCAGTAACAAAAGCAAACTAATCCCCCTAGGTGTTAGGTAAACCTCTATTGATTTTCTTGATTTCTGGCTTTAAGGTATGTATGTTAATGAAAATGTGAGTTAAAGCAGTAAACATATGAGTTAAAGCAGTAAAACATGAGTTAAAGCAGTAAAACATGAGTTAAAGCAGTAAAGCAGTAAAACAAAAGCATACTACCCCTAGGTGTTAGGTAACACGTCTATTTGATTTAACTGAATTTACTTGCTTAAGGTCTGTAAAGTTATGTTTTTAATCAAATTTCGTACCATTGTATAAAATAAATGGCTTATATTCAGGCATCGTGGTTTTTGTCTTCTTACAATGCAATTTTTTAAAAATTTATAAATTAAAAGTACTCAGTAAAATATAAAAGATGTCTGTAAAGAGTTTACAGTTT
The DNA here is from genome assembly GCA_015478945.1 of Trachelipus rathkii. NCBI lineage: Eukaryota > Metazoa > Arthropoda > Malacostraca > Isopoda > Trachelipodidae > Trachelipus > Trachelipus rathkii. Next base: position 47,523 of record JABUQX010022060.1, read on the forward strand.
TAGGTTCGCGTAAATGTTTTAATAAAAATTGTTTAAGTATGAAATAAAAATAGGGTGGGCTAAAAATTGACCCATGGAGACCAAAGGGTTGGTCGTGTGTTTATTCGTGTGTATCAGTGTAATGTAAGTGTAAAGTGGTCTATGGTGAGTTGTAAGTGTCATAGCTGAATGTGTGTATAAGTTGTAAGTGGTTGTGTGTATGTGTCGTGTGTTGTACGTGTGTGTATAACTGTAAATGTAAGTGTCTATGGTAAATCATGTCAGTAGTGAATGTGTGTATACAGTGTCAATAGTGAAAACTGTGTGTATACAGTGAATGTGGTGTATAAGTGTCATAGTGAATGTTGTGTGTGTGTGTGTGTGGTGTGTGTGTGTGGTGTGTGTGTGTGTGTGTGTGTGTGTGGGTGTGTGTTTGTGTGTGTGTGTGTTGTGGTGTATGTGTGAGTGTGTGTGTGTGTGTGTGTGTGTGTGTGTGTGTGTGTGTGTGTGTGTGTGTGTGTGTGTGTGTTGTGTGTGGTGTCCGCGGATGGAAATAAGTTAGGCTAGATCCATACAGGTCAGGTACCTACATGACCTTGTAGTACTCCATTATAACTTTGTAAAATAATTTTAATTTATGTTCGTACTTATGCTAAGATTTGCGCGAGCAAAATTTTAGCATAAGCAAAGTGAAAATATAATAAACTGTCTTTGAAAAGATACTCCTTGAGTCCAGATAAGAGTCAATCAGATCAATTTATTAAGATCTAGAAGAAAGAATCTCACTCAGAATATACTCTCTCCAGAAATCCTCCCGGCAAAAGCGATAAACTTCAAGGAAAAGGCTGCAACTCGAATTTCGATAACAAGTTTTCGCCGCTAAACAAAAGGAGTCTTGAGCAGTTCGAAACGACTGGAAAATGCTGGCGACTTGCAATTCCGCCTACAAAGAGTATCTCAACAGAAGGGACTTTTGTTACTTTTATATTTTCATTGCGTATTTTACTTATGTTGAATAAAAACAAGTTCGAAAAACGCACTGGAAAAGGCTGCGACTTGCAATTCGCCTACAAAGTATCTCAACGAAAGGGTAACTTTTGTTATTTATTTTTCATTGCGTATTTTACTTATGTTGAAATAAAACATCATTTCAAATATGATTTCTAAATTTATCATCCTCTTATATAGGGTGCCTTGCTCTTAAAGAAGCCAATCCTAGCTAAAGACCTACCTATATAATTGTGACCGGAGAAGAACACCCACTACTTCAATTAACCTTCTAAAAAAACAAAATGAAGAATAAGAAAAAACTAAAATAAATACTAAAATTCCTTATCATTAACACTGAAGAAAATGATGTCAAGCATAACGAACATATATCGATACTGGACTTCATTTTCATTTCTAATGTTTGGATTATGGTCTTCAAATCTTTTCTACAC
>JABUQX010022061.1:0-16682 GCA_015478945.1 Trachelipus rathkii
CAGACGTGCTTCGTTCGGCCTCAGTTTGGTGTTTAACCGTTTCACATTTATCGTGAAACGCTTTTCGTCGCCGCTTCAGCTATATAACATAACCTATATATATACCCATGCTGCTGCCTGCTAACATATATAGGTCCGCATCCCAGCACATGCATGTAACTAAAAAACTATAACAACTACGAAAATAAATATCATTTTATTAATCAGGAGGAGACATTTTTACCCATGAAATAAAAAAAAAAAAAAAAAAAATAACGCTTTTTAAAAATTTAAAATTGTTAAAAATGTTGGAAAGCTATAATAATTACCGTTTTTGACAATACGAAGGAGATCGAGTACTCCGAGGGGTGAGCACGCAAAAGGTGCCAAATGTTGAATTTTTTTTCTTTTTAACTAAAGGATACCCCACGGACTGAAATAATAAAAGATGAGCAGGGTCCGGGTTTCTCGGCCTACCGAGGGGACGACGGGGGACTTCGTGCCCCCTCTATCCCTCTCAAATAAAAAATTGATAAAAGAGAAAAAGGCAAAAAATAAAACAAAACACTATTTGTTAAACCTTGCTCTCGTATTACTGCAGAATGGAAGGTTGATGAGAACGTACGCTGCCAGACTGGGATTATACTAATATTTAAAGATATTATTAATAAATATTAGAATAAAAATAAATTTTTTTTTTTTTTTTAAGTTTCATCCATAAAAACTATTCACTTTAAATCAAAAATGTTATTTGACCCTGTAGCTGTTATAGTTTAAAGGGTTACATGCATGGAGGAAACTTTCGGGATGCTAGCCAGCATAACTTAGCATATGCCAGCAGCCAGCCTTAGCAGCCTCGCGCTGAGGCTGGCATCGAGCAGCAGCAGCGCTGCTGCTGCTGCCTGCTGCGCAGCAGCCTTGCTGCTGCAGCCTGCTTCTTGGCACAACTTGAGATAGTCGTTTCATAGCACCATATATAGATTTATATATAACATGCAGCAACCTTAGCTTGCCACCAGCTCACTCTAGCCTCGCTGCTTATATATATAACAACCTTTGTATGCTGCCAACATAGCACCAGCAACAACAGTAGTATATATAATATATGTATATTCTTATATATATATATTTTTTTTTTTTTTTTTTTTTTTTGAAAAATAAACTATAATTCAAAGAAATTTGTTTCAAAAATATTATATTTTTATACTATTTTGAATGAAAAAAAAAAAAAAAGGTTCTCGGGTGAAAAAAAATTGAGTTCAAATTTTTGTAACTTTTCTTGATTTTTAAGTGGGGGAGAAGGATGCTGCTGGTAATATGAAATTAAGTTCGTGTATAATTTAGCCAAAATTTCTCAATTAATTATTTTAAAGTTTTCGATAAATAGTTTATGTTATCTATGGTTTTTATTTTTAAAGTGTGAGGAACATTTCGCAACCTCCGCACAGAACTACCTCACCGTTTTCCGAGAGGCTTCACACCTCCCTACCGTGCCAAGGATTGATGCGGGATTCGCGGCGCTGATGTATGTATAACCAGCCTGCCAGCCAGCAACATGTAATAGCCATGGCGCTAGCCTCGCTCAGCAGCGTAGCAATATAGCAGCCAACAGCAACCCATGTAGCAGCCGCTGCCGCTACATATATATGCGCAGCCAGCCACATATGTTGCTAGCTGCTGCCAGCCCGCAGTAACCGTAAATGCTGCTGCGCGCTCTGCATATATGTAGCTGCTCATGCTCCAACCAGCAACGCAACGCTGCTCTGCTGTAGCTCGCGCACGCAACCAGCAGCCAGCAGCCAGCATTAGAGCAGAAAATATTTTCGTAGCTGACCAGATGAGACGGTCACTGCTATATATACTGCTATATATATAAAGTGAGAGTGATATCAAATAAAGCAGCAGGATCTGGTAAATAAGAAGACTCTCAAAAAGTCTTTTATTCACATGTTGATCTTAAAAAAGATCAAGATTATTTGTTCACAAAGGTTCAATCCAGGTTCAGTCTTTCTTATTGATCTTCTTCTATCAAAGGTTACTTCACTTTACTTATCATTATATATATATATATAGCTGCGGCTGCAGCAGTTCCTTGCAGATTTGCAGCAGCTGCTGCTGCTGCCTCCAGCGATAGCCGAGCCGAGGCGATAATATGTACCTCGTTTCCAGCAAAAACCGCTTCCGCAGGATCAGGAGATGTAGCTGCCAGTCAGTCAGCCAGCCTGCCAGCCACGTTGGTGCGCAGCAGCAGCGCCAGCAGCTCAGCGCCAGCCAGCGCGCCGGCGCCCCGCGCGATGAGCTTTATGGCAGCCGGGCGTCACGAGCCAGCGCAGCAGCCAGCCATGGTTTAGCTATCGCTGCTAATAAACAACCAGCCATGTAATATGTAGTAATAACCAGCAATGTATGTAATAGCCAACAACATATATGCTATCGCTAGTATATCACTTCTTATATATATATACCTTGCCCACTTGCTGCTATATATACCCTTCTTATCTTAACCAACGCTGCTGCCTGCTGCTGCTGCTGCTGCTTATGCTGCCCTACATACTGTATACCCTTATATATATATATCTGATGGGTAAGGCCAGATGAACACATTAAAACTATTATAGGTAGGTTAAAAATCAAAGGTCAACATGTTCCAAAACACGGCATTTCAAAGTGTGTAAGTTCGGAAAAATAAAGGAATTAAAGAGTGTGTCAGACATTATCAGTGGAGTGCATGTACGAGTGAATTAAAAGTGTGCCATACATTACCAACGGAGTGCATGTATGAGGGGACATAATGGATAAATATGTGATCAGAGCTTAACAGAGAAAAGATGAGACTGTTCCCCTCCTTGAATAGGGCTATGCCCGTGAGGTGTGAACTTTTTTAATAAAAAAAAAAAAAAAAAAAAAACAAAAGAACAGAGAAAAGATGAGACTGTTTGGTAAGACGTGTCACGCGAGTTCTTCTCAAAGGAGGAGTTATGCGAGTAGAAAGTTTTAGAAGACTAATGTCAGTACTGCAGCAGTTGATCGACCAGAAAGTGATTGGAGAGAGTTTGTGAGAGTGGGAGAGATGACTAGGCAAAATACTGTAGGCCATCGCCCTTCCAAGACAGATGTTCATACTTACTTCCTTACACGGGGATTGGAGGAAGCCTGTAAAGGGCAAACATCTGTTATGAAGAATATCTGAGGACGCCTATATATATATATATATCGCTTATATATAACCTTTATACTCATAACTACAACAGCAGCAATATATATAGTAACCAGCAGCCAGCAACCAGCGTACCAACGTAACGCGCTCATAGCCCAGCACCATGCCAGCCAACATTGTATACATGTAGCAGCAGTAGCCAGCTGCTGCCATGCTATATATGCTATCCATATAGCAATAGTATGTATATAGCTAACCAACTTGCCCTGCTGCCTGTATATATAACTAGCAGCGCTGCTGCTTTGTATACTTGCTGCTGCTGTAACATCATATAATATTAATAATATGCTCACAATCTTCTCCAAAACTCAAAAGCTTTATTATAAGCTTATTTAATAGGAGAAACAATATGATCTTGAAAGAAAGATCACGAGAAAAAGAAACGTCAAGGACATTTAGAACAGACGAAGGCTCGAGTTGAGTGATTTCAAGGAAAGTGAAATTCTGTGGGAAATGTCGGGGGAAAAAGGATGAAATATCCGAGTATTTGAGAAATTGAAAACATCACTATGTATCCTCTTTCCCAATATTAAACATAAAATGATCAGAGTTTAGCGTCCCAAATGCTCTATGGTCATTCTCCTAGCATTTGTCGTTTGATGTAGGGAGGGACGTCTTTCAAACTGAAAGGAGAATTAGAGGTTAGAATCGTCGACACAGGAGTGGATAGAAGATGCAGTGACAGCGAGATGGTTATTAATTAAAATTATAAAAAGTGTTGGGAATGGAACATACCCTAAGAAACATTAATATTCATAGATTTGAAGGATGAAGAGTAGCCGTCCACAACAGCTGCTATAGAATGAATGGTAAATGAATCAGAGCCAGGTTGCAAGGAAATTGATAGACACTGAAAGAGGGAACTTTTAAAATCAAAACTTTGTGCCAAAAAATAAGCTTAAATAGCAAGGATAAATGGCAAGAATGAGAGGGAGGGAAGAGAAAGAAGATCATCAGAGATTAGAGATCAGATTAGAAGAATCATATAAAGTTTTATAAGAGGAATCAGCAATTGAGGTAACAATATTTATTATTATCCATATTATCATAACTGAGAATCTTTTAAAAAAATAAAAAAAAATGAAAAAAAAAATACAGTAAAAATTTCAATCTTTTATTTCATCTTTTATGGTTAAAAGTGAGTAAGAACGTGTGGTGAGTGTGCGAGTCTCGTTGAGATAGTTATCTTCTCTATGAGATCTTTAAGCTATTACGCGAGATGTCGGTATGGCACAAATTTATTAATTTAATTCACTCATGTTCCGTATAGTAATCATATCCATACATCATTTAATATATATATATATATTGTAGAGTTAATTTACACTCTCATAGTGGATATATAAGATATTCACGCGAAAGGATGTGTAGAAGTATTAACTTGATGAGACTAACTCTTATAAGAATATGATATTAATTGTAAGATCACACTCACTCGAAGATTTGAAGAGTGAATGTTGATGTTCTATAGAATATTAAAATGGTTTATTGTGTAAGATGAGTGATATAATATAATTAAACTTTTGGCAACGAATGAATGGAGTAACAGAATGCTCTCACTCTCTTTTAGACCTCTTGATGTGTGTACATGCTCTCATTAAGCACTACTTTAAACAATAAAAAAATACATATAAATCTAGCAATTTTAGTATAGATAAACGTATAAGTTAAATTACAGGATTATTTATATATGAATCTTGTCTATGGAAAACTATAGCCTCGAGATGATGAGACCTACGAATCTAGCACTGTGCGCTCTTCTATAAGGTGCGACTCCGTGGCTGCATATGGGATTCCAGTGGAGTAAGTATTGAAAAAAAGTAAGACTGTGTTTACTTCAATATATAGTGGTGTGGTGTGGTGGTGGTGTGGTCGAAGTAGTTATGGCTTGGAGTATCTATAGATATTTGACTCACTCTCTCTTTCAGATATATATATAAGCGAATGATATTTGGTGATAGATATACTCTAATGAACCGTTTGAGATAATATATCTCAGGTATTGAGAGCGTTATGGATGGATGTGCGGAGATAACAGGTGTGTCTAATACTAACTAGCCGAAGTTTTATATAGACGTATAGTATGTTATGTTGCCAGTGATAATAATGATATAAGTCTTTTCTCTTACTGCGTATACCCCATCTGAATTTGTGCTTTATATGTAGCTATATTTAGGTGTCGAAGATAATATATAGGTCGCAATCATATATATAATATATATGGTATTCAGTAGGATCTTTCACAGAAAAATTTATTTTTCCCGCTTTAGAAGGTTTTTTTTTTTTTTAAAGATCATAGGTGCTTTTTTCCTTCAACGCTCAGTGATGAATATTAAGTCTTTCGAGGAAGCAGGAATGGCAGTAATGGCTAGACATTGGATTGTGTGTGTTACAGTGTGTGCTATACAGCTTAGAGCTATGGTATATACTAGCTATAGTGATTGTGATAAATAGATATAATGTAGTGTGTGTGTGTGTGTGTGGTTAAGCATGGTGTTGCGATTACTATACATCAGATCTTAGTGTATAGAGGTGCGGGAGTGCACGCGCATGCGTTATATGAACGACTATATAGATATCTTCGCTCTCGCTACGATAGAGTACAGTGCAACAAGTATAAAGAAATAAGACCAAACTTTCATCTCGTCTTTGTTCTATGCTACTGGCTTTAACTCTCTCGCGCATAAGATTTACTAAGAATGTCCATAATAATTATATTATATACGTCTCGGTAAATCATATACCTATGATTCCTTATGTGTATATCATGTTTATATACCTAAAGTATATATATAATATGCATTTAGTATATTAATATATATACAATAAAATACATGTGAACAAAATATATTATTAGTAGGTGCGCGTCGCGAGGATAATTGATAGTGATGCTGTAGTAATACGTTAGTATATCTCACGACTGTAGGCACATGAAATGTTATGTGTGTTCCTCACGACTCTATCACTAGCGATACATAAGTATATAGGCTCGGCAAGAGAGAAGTAGGGCAAGTATTTTTCGGTAAGTGCGTACTCTCCTCTCAGGTAACATGGGTTGACGTTAGTCGTATATGGTGCGTAGCAGATTAGTAATAGTATATCAGATTAACGGCGCCTATACTCTCCAGTATACATAGCTCATGTTATTGAGTACCCCTCTGATATAGGGATGTCACACGCATTATATAAGATGTTAAGATGTCGAGCATATGCGGAGGTGATTAGGCTCTCCATATAATACCGGAGTTGGAACCAGGGCATGTTGCGCGTGAGCGGACGTGATGACCCGGTGCTATATGCATTGAGCATCCTCCAAACCAACATGCGGGTTCAATCCAGAGAAGGAGTTATATTCTTTACCTTCTCATTATATGTTCTTTCTTTAACTTCTTATATAATTGCGATATTATGTCAACTTTAACATATAAAAATATTAAAGAACGAAGAGAGTAGTATAACAGATTTGGGATGTCAAGTTTCTACCGTAACTCGCAAACTGATAACAAGCGCGAAGAACGGCGTACTTCAAAGGGTGCGCCATAAAAGGTCCTTCAAAATGACCGAAGCGAAAAGGTCACCAGCCCTATACGGCTATATTCTATAAGGCTATATATTCTATAGGCTATATTCTATATTAGGCTATATTCTAGCTTCTAGCACGTGCCGACTGATTATTCTAGAAATACACCCGGTTATTAGTGCTAACCCTGGTTATTGGTACGGGGAAATCGATTGGTGTGTATTAGAAGGTGGCTAGATGCTTTCCTTCTATGAGTTTATTACCTACCCCTTTTCTAGCCTTGTTTCTAGCGCCTGACATATCTACGTCATAGATACATCCGATTTTGGTGTCTATCCTAGGTTATAAGGTACGGGAATCGATTAGTGTGTATTAGAATGTGCTAGGATGCTACTCTACGAGTTATTACCCTGCCCCCCTTTCTGGTTTATTAGCATGACATTCCTAACTCATAGAACACGGCTAATATTGGTGTCTATTCTATTCCTATGTTAATGAGGATTTCGTTTTGGTGTATATTAGAATGTGCTAGTTTGGTTCTTCTATGAGTTTAGTATCTCCACCCCCTTTCTTAACCCTTCTAGTGGCGATAATATCGTATGTGCCGGAATAATCGATATTTGTATCGATTAGTACATTTAATCGGTACTGCTGAATCGATTTCTGTGGTTACGACGGAATCGATTCATTCCTAACAAGAGTTAATATTAGATATTACCCTACCCACATCTAAATGTTTTGTTTTTGAGCTATGAAGCGAGCACGGTGTTGTCCCGGACTAGTTTTTCGAATGTTGAGGTATGCGATCGATTGGCTTATTGCCAGAGCATGGGTTTGCAGCGGTTGCGTTCTTTAGAACGCAGCAACATCGTTTTTCTCGTAGATGGCGTACCTTCGTAAAACCTATCATGAGGTGTAAACAGGGGTAGAATGTCTCAAAATAAGATTCCCGTAGTTACTTTCCCGCATCCCCAGGGCCCCAGCCGGGGTTCATTTATGGGTCAAGAAATGACACAAAATGACAATCTTAGCATAAGAGGTGTTAGAGGCATCGTTTTCTTTCAAACTTGGTATGTTATCTTATATTTACAACATTGTTGTATCAATGTTTCAGTCGCTGCTTTCAAAGGGGGGTGGGGTCCCCGCCCCTAAAACTTAAAAATGGACTTAGAAAGTTGAATTTTGGAGAGTGGTTAAGAGAATAAATGGAATAGAATGGCTATGTTAAATTTAATTGGCGAACCATAATGGGGGCGGACCGGGCTGATGGTTGCGGTGCAGAATGGAATTCTTGACTCCAGCTACATAATTAGAAGCACATTGAGGTTTTAATTATGTTTTTCAATAGGTGTAGAACTTCATTTTTCGGGGTTTCAGAACCCAAAATGAGTTTGAGATCCCCCTTGAGTGGGGTCTCCCCTGAAAAAAAGAAGAAGAAAAGCTTAGAAGAAGACGAAGAAAGATGGAGTAGAAGAAGAAGAAGAAACGAAAAGAAGAAGATGCATGGCTGCTCAAATGTTTGATTGTATGTTAGGTAGGTACGTACGGTGTGGAACGGTCGGTGTCGAATTGTAAAATGTACTTAACATCTTGATATTAGTGTACTTATATATGTTTTTAATTACATAGATCTCATTTTTGAGGTCCACAAAACTCTCAAATGAGTCTGAGAACCTCTTCAGGGGTTTCTACTGAAAAAAGAAGAAAAAGCGGTGAGGAAGATGCATTATGCTGAATCACGGTTTTAACTCTCTAAACGATCGCAGGGTGGCAAGACCGAACGCGAGGTTTCCCCGCGCCCGCAGGCGCGCCCCCGGCCGGAAACGACGCGAGCGCCCCGCAGGCGGCAATATTATGCGCGACACGCTAAAAATATATATTTCGTAGTTGTAACGTTAATATATTTTTTTTTTTTTTTTTTTTTTTAAATAAAAGTGTTTACACATTTGTATTTTCTTTTCAAGTAATTCGTTTTCTGTACTATGAAACAGTTTATTTTATTTTAACTTAAATTTCTTAATTTTTATTTATACTAAATAAATTCAATCTTACATTTTGTAATAAACTATTTTTTTCTACTAAAGCTATAACTCATAAGGCAAGTAGCGCCTTCTAATCAATATCTGAGGGTTTTGCTGTTTTAACTTTTATTGTCTTACTGTAGGGTTTTAACTTGTTTAAGTCTATGCCGAAACATAATTTGTGAAAAAATATTCATTAATTTGGGAGTATATATATATATATATATTATATATATATATATATATATATGCTTATATTTATATATATATATTATATATATTTTTTATATATATTTATATATATTATTTATATTTTATATGGAGGAGAGAGAGATAGAGGAGAGAGAGAGAGAGAGGAGGATATGAAAAGTCTTTTTACTTATGATGAAATTATTTAACCCCATTAGTATATTGTAATTTTAAAATGCGTTTCATGTATAAATAAAACTTTCACCTCCCAACGCAAACATCTGAATGGTCCAATGGATGTAATTATACCCGATATTCATTTTTATAGTTGGTTTTATATAAGTTTTATCTACCTCCATTCTTTTGAATGTTCTCCAAGTCTTGATCTGTTAAAGAGTATTTTGGAAATTTTTAGATGGATAGGAAGTGGTATCTTCATTTTCAATCGTTCCACATGGCTCTAGAATGTTTTAAACATTATGTGTTGGTGGCATAATTTCTTATATGGATACCATATAGGTATCATTTTATATTTAATGTTTTATTAATGAGTAATTGGTAATTCGTGTCTCTTTCTTAGCAGTGATGTCTTACTTCTGTACATAACATATCAGTGTTATACTGCGGATTTTTTGATGGTACGAGGTGGAGTGTAGGAATGCCTAGGTCGAAAATCTAGAATTTATAATTGACACTTTCCATAACAGGTTTTTAAAATAAACCAGCCCCTTTGAATATACTTATTATCTTTAGTTTTCTTTTTAAATGTTTTAAAAACAGCTATGGTTACGATGGCTGGTTCTCAACTGAATATCATATATTCAGGTTTGGAACAGACTTTAAAAATACGTGATATAACTGATTTTCCTGAAACTTTTTCTTTTCAGCTTTATATTAATTGAAATTTTATGAATATTACTTTTTACAGTTCTGGTATAACTTTAACTCTGGAGTATTATTAATATATATATATTATACTATAATATATATATATATATATATATTATATATTTATATATAATTAATATATTAATTATATATATATATACTATATATATATTATATTATATTTATATTACAAGATTTAGTGGTAGTAAAATCAAGTTATTTTATTTTAATTGATTATTTACATACTTTAGAAACTATATGTCATTTAATATAATTTTTAACTCATATTTTCAATTCCTAACATATTTTTTAAAAACATATAATGAAATAATTACAATAATCCACATAAATTAGAGTATGATGGTTGACAAGGGTATTATTAGTTTTTATATATTTACTTATTTTTAAAAAATGAAAGGAATATTAATTTTCAATATAATTTTAATCAAGATTATCGATGAACATGCATTTTTATCCTATACAGAAATCGTTGTCCTTGTTGTATGTGACGATGTGAAGTGTTGAATACGAACAGTATCCTTCTCTAGTTTACAGATCCTACTTCATTAATAGCAAGACTCTATAAATCGGGTTCGTTTTTTAACACAGTTTTTTTTTCTTCTTCATTCTCTTTAATAATTCAAAATAACTTTACTAATCTGTCAATTTCAAATGAGCTGAGAATGTTCGCAGATAAAAGGCAGTGATTGGTGATTGGTAGAATTCTCACTAAAGGAGAGATTACCTCTAATGTGCCTTTCTAAAATGTTTAAATGATTAGCGTTACAAGTTGAAGGTAAGCGGTGAGATCGTAAGCATATAAATTATATTCTTAGCGTATTCTTCAAGATTACCCCTGTTCCGCTGTCATTGCATGAAACAGTGTTAGCTATTAGAAGTACCTGACGGACTTGTATCTGGATTGGCGTCCATTGTATAGACAATTTTCATAGTCCCGACCGTAGGGTTGACCGTTTACATGTAGACTGTACCTTAAGTCGCAAAGGGTGAATTTATAGGTGTTTTTTATAATTCTGAGTATGCTTCAGTTAACAATACCTATTATTCACTTTCTGGGCAGATTACCATTCAAAATGTTGGGGTATTGAATATCGCTAATCTGTGTAAAGTTAAACAACTTTGTTTTCACTTCTCTTGATAGGATCTTTTGCTGTAGTGTTCAAGAGAGTTTTCGATTTCCTCAAATGTTTGGGGGTTAGTAATTTACTTTTTCTAAATGAGTAGGGCTTCTAACACTTGGTAACACAGGTTAGGCATACAGCGTTTTGCGAGGTTTCTTTTTATTTTAGAGCGAATTTAGGATTTGAAGGGGTTAATCGAATTCTAGCTCAGTGGTAGATGTGTTTCTTGAGAGAAGATGTCACCGTTAAACGTCGTAAAATTCATATGTTGTTCTTGTGGTTTTACAGCTTTATCTATATGTGCAGGCTCGTCTTTAAAACTATAAAAACCGCAAGATTGGAGTGAGACTGTTTTAGATGTCTGATAATTTTATATAAATGTTTATATACTTCTATAGGTATTTGGCATCTTTGTGTCACCTATGAGTTTCATTGAGATACACTTCAATTTGATTAAAGGTATACAGGAAATTGGATTCTGTGTATACTATGTGATCGTCAGAAATGATGGAGGGTCTGTAATCGGGCTTCGTCAGTTTTCGTTTTGTAAATGGTTTTTCAAAGAGCTCTTTCCTCCATTTTGAAGTACTGTATATTGAAAATAAATATTCATTTAGTTTGAGAACTTTGTTCTTCGCTAGTTACTAAATTTTAATTCTTTATTGAGAAGAGATCCAGTTCACTCTTGCAGCAGTCTGGACTAGAAGGATGGAGGAAATGCATCTTGTATGTGAAGGTGCTGACCGTATAATGAGCGGTTCGGTGGTTTAGCTTTTCTTATATTCGGTCCCAGTATGATGATGATGTTTATAGTAAAGAATGCCAGTTAGTATTAAATTGCAATAATCATTGCATTTTTTCTTTGAGGTTTTTAGTCTACCTTTTTCTAGACGCTATTTTCATACGTTTTTTAACTTGACCCGTCATTTTGCGTCTTATTTTCCGCTTTAACATCATTCAGCATTTCATGTGAAACATCTGTATTCGTCTTTTTAAGGCCTCTCGGGGGGTTAGCTCCTGCGGCTATATCGTGTATGCATATGTTCGTATGCTTTTTTACTATATATTCCTCCTCTCTATAGAGCATTGCTTTTCTCATATTTAGAGAAAATACCCAGTCATATCTTTTGTAATTTTGTTCAACGATTACTATCGTTTAACATTATTAACGGGGCTTTTATAACACTATCTTTAATGGTGAGAGCTAAGTTATGAATGAATATTTCTAATATCACTTTATTATAATCGTACATATCTTATTTCTAGGGTTTTCCTACAGTATTCTGGAATTATTTTCTTACTCCTGTTAAAAAATAGTCCATCATGTTATAGAACAGTGTTGTTTTTTTCTGATAATATTGAACTTTACAGAATAGTGTTCGTCTGTGAATGTGATAGGTCTACTTGAATTCTTTATATGCTTCCAGCCCTAAAATGTGACCAAATGAGAGGTAGTATGAACTTAGGGAAAGATATAACTTTCTTTTTTTAGGAACGACACTCTTAATAAGGGGGGCTTTAGTATTCTAATATACTGTGGTCAACTATTATCTGTATAATTCCTTGATCTTGTAACATCTCCGAAGGAAATCATATATAATTGAGAGATAAGTTTGAGTCATAAGACTGTTGTTCAGAGTAGGGGAAGGTTCATTATTTACTTGTTTTTAGAACAGTAGAAGTTTTCTTACTTAAGCTTCGTGTTCTGCATTTCGCCCAACCAATTGAAGTTTAAGGATAACATTCAGGGTTAAATTTATTCCGTTATGATCTTAAAGTGATTAATACTCTCCCCCGGGTGGTTATTAATAATGTATATTAAATCTTTTCATATCTTACTTACAGAAACTGGGTGTTTAAATAACTGTGGATGTCATGGATTGAGCGGTAATATCCGACTTATGAAATTTTTTCATAGAAATATTTCCGAACCTTTAATTGTCACACGTTTAAAATTGGTGTGTGTTTTTTATTTTTAATATAGATTTACATAATCTGCAACTCTATATACCATTATCAAACAAGCGTCGAAGGGAGAGTTTAATATATTGCATTTAACACACATGAAAATGTTTTCTAGGATTTCTGTTTAAGTGAATGTTTCATTAAAAATTGTAAAAAGAAGTTTAACGGTAGGATGTAGATCCAAGATGCGAAGATGGCCAGAGTTAAAATAGAATGATTACCTTCCATGATTAGATGACTAATGAATTATGTTTGTGAGTTTCATAGTTTTATATATGAATTACTTGTTAGGGTAGCCACCCATTTTCACAGTACTGTGTTATGTTTTACCTAAATTTGAACTAATTTTTTTCTTATTTTAATACTATTTTAATTCAGGGTCGATCGTATTTTCTGTATTTCTTTCTTTATAAATTCCTCTTTTATGGATTCTCCATCTAAAATTTTTGAGTAATATAATTTCAATAAAAAGTTGAAATTAGACATTTTATTAAAAATTTATTTGATTTCCGCTTCAAATTTTTTCTAAACCGGTCATCAGCTCTAGACACTTTCATATTCATTTCAATTTTGGCCTGTATTTTCTTTAATTTTTACACTCCTTGGGTTTGCTGGATCCACACGATGGTTGTCTTCAGATTTTAAAGGATGTTGTTTTATAGTTCTTGAAAAGATTTTGTAAGAATAAGCTTAGGTATGAGTATGTCAATATAACTTGGAAAGTGTTCATTTAGTCAGCTATCTTATGCTTCGTTTCTTTATCGTACGCTGATCTTTTTACAATGCAGCTTTATTTATGATTGTTAAATATCCCTATATGTATCAGTAATAATTTCTGAAACTCTTATAAACTGCCTACCTATCCGTACAGAATCAGTTTTGGATATTATTTCATCCATTATATTTCTCTACTGCCGTCGTCCACTGTCTTGATTTTTTTATCTTTTAAAGCTTTAATCCATAAGTATCCAGAGTATACATCAATAGTAAAAGTATATTTGAAAACCCTTCCATTATTAAGGACTGTATTTAATCATTTTCCGTTAAATCTATTGCCAACATTATGAGGTGAGGGTAATGGTTGTTCGGGGTAGGGATTTTGACGACAGGCTTATGTAAAGTAAGCATCTTACCTCCTAAATATTCTTGTCACTCTTTTTTTTCTCAGTGTTTGGAATTTTGCAGCGAATCTAGTGAACCTTCCAAAACTATGGTTCTCTCAGTTTGAAGTAATACTTATAAACTACCTCCTTTATGTTGATTATGAACAATTAAACATATATATATAGTATAATATATAATTATATATTTATTTATATATATATATATATATATATATTTATTTATATATATTATATATTAATTTCATATATATTTATAAAGGGGAAATAAGTAAACAAAAAGATATATTTTTATTTAATCATAGGCATTTCAACTAAATAACACATATATGTATATATAATTATATATATATTATATTTTATATCTATATATTATATTTATATATTATATATTATATTTATTTATATATATACTATATATATATATTATATAATATATATATATATATATTATATTACGAGATTAATTTCATTGAGGTTTATGGATGGGATTTTTTCTTATTCTTATTGGTACACGCCCCTTAAATTTATCTGAAGGTAAGGGTACTGACGGATTGTATCTGGTATAGGCATCTTGGCGATTTTCAAGTCTGCCTAATCTTCGTGTATTTAAGATTAAAGTTTCGGGGGAAGATTAATGTCTGAAGTTCTTGTTTATGGTAGGCATCTGCACACAGCACATTTCTTCAATCACAGTGAGAGTTGCTATAGTCAGATTTTATGATTCCCCCTTTGACATTTTCATTTCGGATATGATTTGTCCTAATTATTCATGATTTGATCTTTTAAAATTTTATAATAGTAGTCGCTTTTGAGACTCTTATTTGGGCAAGCTTCTTAGGATTTTTTAAGTATCTTCGTTTTTCACATCAGGTATTACCTCCGCAGGTGTAGTTGAATATCCGGATTCGAATTATCTAAGGGTACACGTAGATGTAAGTTTTTTAGATCTATTATTTGTAGTGGTTTTGTATAAGGTTTTTTTTCATGAATGTTTGTCTGATTTATTTAATTCAAGACTTCTTTCTCATATTCGTTTATCTGTTACTTTTGGGATTCATGTAAACTTTGGGGTATAGGTTTGAGATAGGTCCTGATATTCTGATATGAGGTTGGTGTTTGTAATTGTTTGATGATTGCTGGAGAAGGTACCTTGTAAGTGGCTGTTGTATAGGGTGTATTGTCTGAGGCTGTACTAGAGGTGACGGGTTGGTTGTATGTTGATCAGATGTGTAGTATTATTTTACTTATTTTCTCATACTCCCATTATATGGTAATCAGCACTTTTCATTATTCTGATATCCTTAGCAAAAAGTAAGGTAGGAACATCACTCCTTCTGCGTACTTCTTTTTTTACTTTTCAGATTTTTATATTTAGAGGAGAGTTTTTTTAATGATGTTTCTTTGACGGAAGCTTCACATTCTGAGGTTTGTTTAAAGGAAATTTCTTTATAAGATTTAAGCAGCTTGCCATACACCTGGATAATTTTTCATCATTGGATTAGTTTATGTTTTTCAGCTGTTTTAGTTTTTTAAATTTTTTATAAGAGGTAATTTACAACTAGCAGTATCTTAATTCAGGTATGAATAGTTTTCAAATTTGAAAGGCAAATGTTAGTGCGGAGTTCTATAGTGTCTTTAGGATGAGTTCAAATTAAATAATCATGAGGACGATGTATTCTTTATATACTTTAAGAAGTCTTTAGTTGTGATGGAAACCCTTTGAGAGGCTAATACATTGATCTGATTCTCTCTTCTCTGCCCGAAGAGTAGTAGATAATGGGAGTTTTAAGATTGTTTTCATATCTTTTCTGATAAAGTGCACGACGATGAAAAATAAAGAGATGTTTAAATGATGGGAAATTACAGTAAACGTCACATCCATCCCTTCTTTAACTTTGTCATTAATAGTCTTCTAAATGTTTATGACCATCCAACTTATCCAACGATTTGATGTCGTAGATTCTTTCATGAATTAATAATCTTTATTTCTGCAATTTTTCCTGATAACATGTAACACCATATATTTTTTACTGGTTCTTTGTTCAAAAATTTCCATCTCTCTTAATATGCTTAATACAGAAGGTTTTCGCTCTGTTGGGCCTGAAATACAAGAGTAGCCAGGAATAGAAATAAATTTTAAATGAAACAAGTACATTGAATCGATATGGAATGGCTGTATAGGTTATATTATATATATTATATATATATATATATATATTTATTATATATATCTATATATATATATATTTATTACTCAAAGTTTATGAAGTTATTTTTTTTCCACAGAATGTTGTTCGGATAGGACTTGATACAGTAAACATAAGTAGACATAAGCAGTAAAGCATGGGCATACCAGGGTCAAGGGGGGGCCCTCTGGTTTTATTTGCGCTACTGCTTATGAGTTTATAGCTTTAAGGGTAGAAAATATGTTTTTATTACCAATTTAACAGTGATCAGGGTTTTGGTATAAATAAATTAGAAGTTTAAGTATAAATAAAATAACTGTTTCATAGTATAGAAAACGAATTACTTGAAAGAAAATACAAAGTGGTGTAAACACTTTTTATTTATAAAAAAAAAAAAAACAAAAAAAAAAAAAAATATTTACGTTACACTACGTATATTTAGCGTTGCGAG
>JABUQX010022062.1:12500-17500 GCA_015478945.1 Trachelipus rathkii
TACTATATTACACTCATTAATTTATTATAA
This sequence comes from Trachelipus rathkii, assembly GCA_015478945.1. Lineage (NCBI taxonomy): Eukaryota > Metazoa > Arthropoda > Malacostraca > Isopoda > Trachelipodidae > Trachelipus > Trachelipus rathkii. The sequence goes on from JABUQX010022062.1 coordinate 12,531, forward strand.
TTATTCCAACCATAGATAACTTTTTTTAATATATAATAAATAGAAAAAAATAAGGAAAAATTTTTTCTCTCACAACACTTGAGAGTAAACAAATTTTCCGTTATTAAACTTAATAGTTTGCTATTATTCGGTATATACACTATTACATACTATACATGCTATAATTGTATTTGTTGCAAGTAAAAGCGGTTTTGTCTACAAACATGAACTTCCAATCCTGAAGCAAAAATTTAAGTAGGTTTAGTCGAAATAAATGTTATTATGGTTTAAAAACATTTTTCATATGACCTTATTGGTTTCGTTTTAACAATTTTTTTTTATAGGAAAATATTTTTTAAATCTAAAAATTGAAATTCAATCTAGACTATATTAAGGAAAAAAAAACCCAACTGAATACAAATTTCAATATTTATAATTTGTTACTATATGTGATTTATATAAAAATTAGAAGATTTGTACATACAAATACGATAGAAGGAACATGATTTGAAGATTATTTACGATGTTGCGAGAACAAATATTTTTATAACAAATGTTACAAACTATATGAAACTTTCAGAAATTATAGATAGGCACTATCATTTATATTTAACTCTTTTGTTTCAAGTTCCTATAAGTATGATAACTTACCTACTTTGATTATCTAAATTGTTTAATAATAAAATATACTTCTGTTGAAATATTGCTGAAATTCAAAAATTTCCACAAAAATATTACACTAAAGCAAAGTGCTTCTCCATAGATACAAAACGCTCACCATAATAACGTAAAATAATCACTCATGAGTGACTCTGGCTTTATATTATGTTACTAAATGCCTATATTCTACATCTTTCTTTGTTCAAATTTCATAATCAGTGGAATTTCTCAAAGTAACATAAATAAGAATTTGTATCTGAGGGCTGTGCACTTTCGAGATATGTTGGCTATATGTGAGGGCAAGTATCTAAGTATATATTTTGCCCCAAACCAAAAAATGTAAATTAATTTTCTTAATATTCAGCCAATTTTGACCAAACAAAATGCAAACTGCAGCTTTTTCTGAATTTAAACATCGAATTCAAACGTTTTCCGAGTCTCTATTGATTTGCTCTGCAATTTCATTTTTTTAAAAACTAAAAAACTATGTTTTTAACAAATCCCAATTTTTTTTTCATAGTAGACGGTTTTGCGTAATTATAACTTGATATACCTGAAACTATATAAATTTACATGACTGTGTCCAAAGCCCGTAACTCGCAGAGGCTAAACATGAGTTGCTTCCGCTAGTAATATACTCATATAGTATTTTAATGTTGTCTATCACGTTATTACTTACGCGCGTATTCTTTACGAATCAAATGGACTTATTATTAAAAAATTTTGTGTGTGTTTGTCAAGAGAATTCATATTGATATATGATACATAAGGCACGTATAGAAAACTAGAATTATATTATATATAATATAATAGCGAAGGTTTGGCGCATTTTTATGTTATTTTAGAAGTACTGAATACGTATCAATGTATTATGGAAGATTCCAAGGTCGGGTATATATATCTATATATATATAATATATATATATATATACCTTTTGAGGATATTCGATTAATTACTTAATATATACTTTTATGGAATAAGTTTTAGATACCTGATAACTTGACGGGCATTAGCTACCCCAAAGATATAGTGGGATTGTTGAGGAGTAATTTGGTACTATGATATAAAGTGGGGTTGATCCTACGATTTGTGATAATGAGTCAGAACAGTGTTACTGGCTTATATTTTAAGTGGTCGAGAATTTTTGAGATACTTAAGTTGCTTTCTTTCTAGGGGACTTGATTTTTGAGTTATTAGGTTAGGTTAGGTCAGAGGTGTGGGCCTTAGTGTACTGGGTTAAGTGTAACCCCAAACAATTTATGTATCCTTTACCCATAAAAATTATTAAATATATTAACGATAATATTACATTTGATTTTTTACACGCTCCTGGAGTCAAATTAACCTCACTTTATAAATTTCTATGCCTATAAATACTCGGTATATATTAATTATTCTATATATCTATATGTTGGTAACGGTTTTTCTAATGGAGGAATGTACCTTTGAACACAAGTTTAATAAATCACTAAGAACAATAAAGAAAAATAACAAAATATATAATCGAGAATATAACTATAAATTATCACCATTTATTATAATGAATTGCACGTTTTATTCTTTCAAATCTTCTAACCATACAGTATATAGTAAAGAATAGAAAGAATTAAAATTTATATTTGTTAATCGAGTAAATATTATTCTGGGTTATTTATTTATTCACACATAGATATAGTTAGAATCTAAAAATGGTAATTACCTAACTCATCGAGATTCAGAATTACTGCCCAGAGTTCATGACATAAAATACGTTAATAGCATTTTCAGAAATAAACGAGACGAAGCAAATCTCTCTTGATAAGAGGCCTCGAATTAAACACGATAAAGAGTATATTCAATGATGTTTACTCTCCATAACTTTACTCTCAGAAATGTTATAGTAGGAGTGGCATACGAGTAGAGTACCAGCATATAACAATAAAGGTAGTCGCTAATCCCGCACCTGAGGAAAACTTACAATATCTACACATTCTGAGGCGACTCCGTCATCAAAGCTATCGTCAACCAAATCTTAAAACGGATGCGACTCAAAAACACTTTCACGTAGGTTTTCCTACCACGCGACTTTGTAAGCCGGGCTCACCACTTATTTCTATCACTACCACCGTTAAATATAGAGGGGTATGAGTAGGTACGTACCTAAGATATGTAAGTAAATATAGGTATTATATTAGGTTATATCAGACCCAGAGGTATAGGAATAAAGCTAATTTAAAAATATATAACCTATGCCTAGTACAGGATAATGATTATATTATACTCGGAATAGTATTATAAGAGATGTATTTAAAATATATTTAAGTAGAGTATAATTATATATTATAGAGTTACAAGTATATTCTAATGTAGCTAAGAAGAGCTACATAGTATTACTAGATACTATGTTATTGAGTGATAAATTAGATATAATATCTCCATTAATTATTATATGTTGAGAGTAAGTGTACATGCATGGTACATTATACTTGTTTCTGAAAATACCCATAGAAGCTTATTATACTTTCGAGATGTCATTTATCTCAAATCAACCATATTAATAAGGTATTAACGATGACATGTCCAGGGAGGAGCCTTACTCAGAAGTAGGAATAATATAATGGAGAAAATCTGCATACAGAGTGGCCTCTATACAGAAGTATTAGATCTTAGCATGAAGTATTAGACTGAATTACGAGGTCCAGGAGAACTAGAAGATGTATTGAGACTTCGCAAGCAATGATGGAATTGCGTAGAGTATACGTAATACCCTATAACCTTATCGACTTAGGCATTGGGATATACTAGTTTTGAAAGACACCATATATTTGATAATGGATTCACATATTTTGGTTATTTTTAAAAAAGTCCTTTCGTATGTAAATTTAAAAATAAAATATACATACACGTAAAATAAAATGTACCTAGATTGAGTTAGTTTCATTTAACGAGAAGGCCGAAATGCAAACTATAAGTTAAGTAAAATTATGTTTTACAGTGAGAAAAATTTTTTTTTTTAAAAGTACTTGGTGGAATATATATAAATTAATGAGTGAAGAGGGGGAATTGGAGAAGTAAACTAAAAATGGGTATTATTATATATACATATTATCGGAGAGTTTAACTGATGGTGAAACAATAATAGTGATATGAGGAGATAAAGCAGAGATGTAAGTTTTCAGAACAATGATTTTATATATAATTCATATAGCGCGAGGTACAGGGGCATAACGAGTGATACATGAGAATTTTCTTTTTATGAGCATGGTGATATAATTTGTGAGTAAAGGACATGCACTATGAGTATGTGTGAGTAGTTTTTTTTCTAGGGCTATTGTGATAATGGAGTATAGGCACCAGTTTCTTAAGAAACCTACTTCCACGGCGTTTTGACTGAGTAAGATATTCATCTACTAAAGTGTACCTTCTTATAACTTATTTCATCTTACTAGTATATATCTTTAATCTATTATTTATTACCTATCTTATTCTTGAAATTTATAATAAAAAGAAAAAACAATATCACTTTAAAGCTTTAAAAAATAACTTTACTAACAATCTGGATTTTATAAGAAATATATATTATATAAATATAATACATATTAGTGATGCAGCAGATGTCATTTTTTTCGCATCAGCGATGCGGATGTTTGATATATATATATATATTATATATAATATATAGTATATAATATTCTATATTTTATTATATATATATTAATATATTATATATTATATGTAATAGTAGCTCACTAAGTTATATTATACATATTATTATATATATGTAATATATTATATCATATTTTTAAATATAAATATATATGCCTAAAAAATTTCGAGTTTTTAGTCCACAATTATTAATATAATTGTTACCTCCAGGGTGCGGGACGGGGACTACAACTCAAATGCATCTGCACCCCACCAACCTCTTTTTCCAACCTCCGACCCTTAATGAAAGGGATTTTACACTAGTATTGAAATTCAAATATAGAAGGTTGTGCTTGAGAAAAACACCAATTTTTCTGCCTTTTCTGCTGAGAATCTGTTTCTCTTTTCATCATATATTAGCCCAGCATTGCTAAATACTCTGTCACTTGGAACACTAGTTGGAGGACAGGCCAAGTATTTCCTTGCAAGTTTACTCAAGCGTGGGTAAATATTTTGCCTAACTTTCCACTAACTAATAGGATCATCATTTGTATCTAGCCATTTTTCTTGATGATCGTTTTTCTTGATGATCAATCATTTTCCACTACATCTTTTGGTAATGTGTGGTTTCTTCATCACCTACTGTAGGAACTAGTAGAAAATCTTCAAGTGAATCTGTATATATAACCGTGTAAAAAAAAAAAAA
>JABUQX010022062.1:25000-27500 GCA_015478945.1 Trachelipus rathkii
AAAAATATAAATGTTTCAGCTTGCAAAAATATAAAAGTTAACGTTTACAAAAATAAAACGATACTTGAAAATTAAATATGTAAAAATATAAATGTTGCAACATACAAAAAAACAGGATACAGATGTATGACGCTATAAAAATAACAGTTATGTGAACAGTAAGGCAGCGTTAGGTTTCACTAGGTTGAGCTAGATAAGGTATTGAGAGAGAGAGAGAGAGAGAGAGAGAGAGAGAGAGAGAGAGAGAGAGAGAGAGAGAGAGAGAGAGAGAGAGAGAGAGAGATAACAAAATAGTCGTTATAATTAGCAAGCTATGCGTGTGTATTTGTCAGACTAGCATGTTTAGCCTAGTTAAGTTTTTTTAAGCTAAGATAGACAATATAATAAGAAAGATAGGTAAAAAGAAAGATAACTAGAGAGAAATAAGTAAAGAGGCGTTATAATTAACAAGCTAATAGAGTCCATATATTGTACAACATATGGTTACTATAGAAAATAAGTATGTAATTATTTATTAATAGCTGAATTTCGCATCAAAATCTTATTTTTATGAGTAAAACCCATTTTTGGGGTTCGATCCCCTCCTCTTGTGCGAGTCAATCACTTCTGATTCTTCCTGGAATCTTTCGTCATCCTTCTTGCAGCTTCTTCTGTTAAGCACTCTGTGCGTTTCTCCTTTTTTCTCTTCTGGTACTCCCTCCCTGGAATGCTCGTAACCTTTTAGGGTTTGGAATCATCAAAATAAGCTTCTATGGGTTCGTAAACATAGAGAATGAAACATGGCATATAATACTAAATGTTCATTTCCAGATCCGGCTCCTGCTCATGAGCTGACTCATACTCCAATTAAAACTCTAACTCCGACTCCTGTCGGCAGGTTATTTTTAGCTTTTCCCCCTCTGGTCATAACCATAACCATAACCCTACTTTAGGGGCCCCGCACCCCCTTCAGGGTAGGTGTAATGGGTTGAAACCTCAGTTCCGAAGAGGTGACGTCTTCAGAAGGAGAGGTATCAAGTTTGGTAGGGATATGCTATCTCTTGCACCCACAAATCAAAGGAAATTAATTCTTATGGCTTCAAAATTCTCTCGACCAATCACAACGTTTTCTGACCCTTTGAACCAGTTTAATCACTACAAGAAAAAAAAATATCGATTAACTAATCATTTATATAGAATGCGTTTTTCTTTACATTAAACCAACAAGAGATCGTAGAAAGATAATTTAAACGATAATCTGGGTATAAAAGGCCTCGATATATCAAATGGATTCATCACAAATGATCTGCCATTCATTTGAAACCTTCAAAAAACCCAAAATCCACTCTTTGGGGCTAAGCCCGTAAGTTCAGGTTCAAAACTTCCAAAAAGAGTATATCCGACCTCAAAAGGGTATCCCGACCTTGGAATCTCCAACATTGACGTATCAAGCTTCAAAACCAATAAAATGCGCCAAAAACATTCGTTTCCTGCTGCAAGCGCCCTTTTTCAAATAGATATATATATAGAGAGAGATACAACGTATATATATATATATATATATATATATATATATATATATATATATATATATATATATATATATATATATATATATAGTATATATATATAGATAATAGGAAGATGAAGCATACTTTAGCAACATTTATTGCATAATGGGACGTTTCGGGTATATAACGTTACCCATCATCAGCACTGCAATTGAAATAAAATAATATAATTTTATAACACAAAATATAAATAAAATGAACTAATATAAAAAACTGTAATACAATAAATGAACACATATGTAAATTTAAAATAAATAAATCACACGAAAAAAGTACCTAAGATTGAGTTAGGTTTCATTTACAGAGAAGGCGAAATGCAAACTGAAAGTTAAGAAAATTTGTTTACAGTGAGAAAAAATTTTTTTTTTTTTAAAAGTTACTTTGGTTGGAATATATATAAATTAATGAGTGAAGAGGGGGATAGAAGACAAATCCTTATTTAATTCGGGTTTTAATTCAAAAATGTAGAGAGACTCAAGAATCTTTCTGTCGAGTTGATCATTGGCAGGGGATAGGGAACTAAAATTTTTTTGTGCAATAGGGTGATTATTTTGAAAGGCATGATTGCGTATGGAGGAGTTTTCTGGGGTTGTGATAGGTAAACCAGTTCTATAAGAAACTCCCAGGTGTTTCGAGATCCTCAATATATATATAAACCAATAGTCAAAATTTTTTTATTAAGTTATATATTATATATATATATATATTATTATATATATATATAAATATATATTATATATATATATATATATATATATATATATATATATATATATATATATATATATATATATATATATATATATGTATATTTTTATTGGTTGTTCTATATATATATATATATATATATAATATATATATATATATATGCATATATTTATATTTATATATATTTATTTTATGTCGCATATTTATATATATGTATACATATATGGTATGCTAATTGTTAC
>JABUQX010022062.1:52500-55000 GCA_015478945.1 Trachelipus rathkii
GAAGAGGAAAAAAAGTCACGCAGTCTAAACAGAACTCCCAGTTTGAGGCCGCTCAGCAACGATTTGGGAGTGAGCTTCAAGACATTTTTGTTTATGTTAAGGCCAATTTTATATTGTCAATAGGAGAGACGAGAGAACCACAGTCGAAAGAGATAGGAAAGTTAGGAGGTGTTTTAGAGGAGATTTGTAGAAGCTGGGTTTTTAAAGAATTAAATTTCACAAGCGACGACCCCACCCCGAAATTCTATCCAGATCAGCGAGAATGAGTCGGAAAGATTAAGACGAGGCAATTCTAGGAAGTAAGTTAGTTGAGCAGAATTAAGAAACAGTTGAAGAATGAAGGGTCTGAGCTCATCGGCATGAGATGAGTTAGCCGTGCAGACGAGAAGATCATTAATGAAAGCAGGAATAAAGTAGGAGATAAGACAACCTGAGGAAATACCACTATTGACAGAAAAAGAAGAAGTAGTCGCCCCATCAACAACAGCCGATATTGAGCGATTTGAAAGAAAGTTAGACATTAAGCAAAGAGAAGGAGGAAACCAAAGAGGTAAGCTTGAGAGCAACGCGTGCCATACCCAGTCAAATGCTTTGGATATGTCAGTTACTCACGCCAGTCTCCCGTAATCTCTGAGTGGGTGGAAACCATATAAATCTGTTACAGGAAACACCAGTAGACTCGAGCGCCGGAAAGCCGTACTGCGATCTGGAAAGGGAATGAGATTCCAGGATGGTCTAAGAAATGAGAGTTGAGAAGGGCTTCAAAGATCTTGATAGAATACAGGTTAGAGCTATAGGGCGATAGCGAAGGATCAGAGCGGCTTCCTTTTTCGGAATAGGTTGACATATGCGCGCTTCCAACACTGAGGAAAAAGTGCTAGTATTCATATAATATAGTCGAACGAGAGAGGCGCCAGCACGGAAGACACCTCCCCCAAACTCTCGGGGAGAATGCCATCCGCCACCCGCCTTCCTAACGTTCATAGATTTTCAGAGCCCATGCACCCACATCAAATGTAACTTCAGGTAAAAGGTATGGGCACCTGAGAGAGCTGCGGAGGGGAGGAATGCCAGAAATCGTCCAGGGTTAGAGTTAGATGAAAATAGAGGCCGAAGACATCATCTTCAGTTGGAGAGTTAGCAACAGAACCATCTCAGATCGAAAAAGAGGAGGAAAGGTAGATTTACAGAAGTTGTTAAAGATGTTTTTGGCCAGAGACCAAAGATTTGCTAGTATCGAGAACTAAGGAGGCTAGCGCACTTTCGTTTAATGAAAGTCCGTTTTGCTCGTCGAAGAGTATCCTGGCAACGATTTCTAGCTGAACAAATTGAAGTAAGAGTGATAGGAGAACGAGAATTTTCCACTCCCGATACGCACTGTTTCTAGCCTGAATGGCCAGAGGACAACACGATCAAACCATGGATTATGAGTGAGAAAGATTTAGGCGAAGAATTGAATGAACCTGCTCATCCCATCAACGATTACAGCTCCCAACTTATCGGCAGAAGTCGAAGCGTCACCAGAGTCAAAGCAGTCATTCCAATTATAGTTAGCGTAGAAGCGATGCAAGGCCCCCCCAATCGGCCCGATCAAAAAGAACGCGTATGGCAGGATGGAGCTGTTGGAGAGAAAGTATTAAAATTAAGAGACATAAGTTGTGGTCAGATTTACCAATAGGAGCGAAGGTGGTGTATTTATAGAGAAGGACTAGTGGTGAAACATAGGTCAAGTGTGTTCAAGAATTGGTTTTGACGATCCGGAATGTGTGTAGGTTCTTTAATTAGTTACTCCAATCGTTAAGAATGCTGAATGATTCGGCCGCCTCCTCACCTAAATCAGTATGAGGGATCCCAACCATTCAGTGCTGTACACAAACCCAGATAGAGGACCTTTGAGTATTTGATAGAGAAGATAATAGTTCGAGAAGTAGTAAGATATTCAAAAAAGGGGTGAAAATCTGTCCGTTAGAACAGTGGCAGAATCACAAGATTATTGCAGTAGAAAGTAGAGAGATTTTAAGCAGAACAACTGAAATTAGCACTTGAGATTCACGAGACGTGTTATAGGATGTTAACATAGGCACATACTCCACCTTTCAGACGGAAAAATTATAAAATAAGTTATAGTTGGATACATTAAACGAGATAGAGGATGAATTCTTAGCCATCTGAGTCTCAGACAAGAGCAAAAGATTAGGGTTAGAGTTAGAGAGGTGGTATTCAACGGAAGCAGAGTTAGAATTTAAGCCACGGATGTTGGTGAAGTCAATAGAAAGCTCGCATCTATGCAATATATATATATATATATATATATATATATATAGTATATATATATATATATATATATATAGCAGTAAATATATATTTATATATATTTATATATGAGAGATGCTTTACATATATATATGCATGTGAGATATTCCTATAAAACGTTTTTTTATAAAACTTTTTCAAGTTGATTCATGGGTAACGATAATATTTGCATAATATTTTATAATAT
>JABUQX010022062.1:57500-62500 GCA_015478945.1 Trachelipus rathkii
AAATACTAATTAAAGGAAATTAGACAATAAACTAATAGGAATGATGAAACATTTTCGGTGGGTCCGTGAATGTTTCAGTCAAGGAAGGGTTATGCTAATAAATGAGAACATCTAGTGGAAGCCAATACTACGAACGCTGAAACATATAATAACTATCTAATTGACATCGTTTGTGTGCCACAAAGAAATTGAAGTAAAAGTTTAGAGGTGTTTCCAAGCTCTCGAAAATGTGTTCATTGCTGTTCATATCCATGTGAAGTACAAACATTAGAAAATTTATGGCACAGCTAATGCATGTAGATCCTTTTTTATATTGCCAAGGCGGACTACTACTTTTAATAAAAAATAATAGGAAAGATTTCCCAGGCACAAAATGGACAAAACTCTCTCGAATGGGCGAAACAAGGTTGGTGCAAAGTTACGTTAGATTGTTACGATCTAGAGAAATTTTTAAAGCATTTGTTGAAGCTTTAGAGGAGCTTGAATGGATCAAGATATTAAATCTTCTTCAAAAACTCAAATCTTTTGAAATCTGTAATCAAAAGCAAATTTGCTATAAGTTTATTTATGACTTCAACTTTAATCTCTTTCAATCTTCTTTTATGCACAACATTGCAGTATACATAATTAGTGACAGCAACTACTCTTAATTATATTGAAAATGTGATGCTTTTGCTTTGAAAGATTTTCAAGCAAAAATGTGAAACATTTTCTTTGTCCATTTTGTAAATTGCAACAAAACTTCTCTTTCTGTTAATGAAGAAATGAGAATGCCTCATGTGAGAATCAATGTAAAATGAAAAGATATAGGGCAATTACAATTTCTTTTCTTGATGATTTTTCAAGTAGTTAGAATTTAAAGGTCGAAAGCTTTTGCTACCATTCTTAAATAAATTTATGATAAATATCTAAGAAAATTTTAGAATTTTTCAAAGAAATTTATTCTGTAAACTCACATTTGCATTGTAAATGATTTTAGCATTTACCTCACTCAATACGAGCACTCCAAAAAGATATTTATCTATACTCCGAAGAAGCTCCAAACATTCTTTTCAAATTTTTTCATAAGAAAGCTTAACAAATCTGGCTTTAATGAGTGCTAATCATAGGTACACAATAATATATAGTATATATATATATTTATTTATCTTTTATATATATATATATATATATATATATATATATATATATATATATATATATATATGTATATATATATATATATATATATATATATATATATATATATATATATATATATATATATATATATATATATATATATATATATATATATATATATATTTATATATATATATATATATATAAATATATATATATATATATATATATATATATATATATATATATATATATATATATATTTATTTATGAAAGAAAGAAGAGTATATATGTATATATAAATAAATATATATATATATATATATATATTATATATATAATTCAATCCAAACAATCCCAGTAAATTGTTTCTGCCTACGAACTCTGTCTATATATATATATATATATATATATATATATATAGTATATATATATATATATATATATATATATATATATATATATATATATAATCTTAACCTCAAACGCTCCAGAAAAAAAGTTCTGGATACGACCCTGTATATATATATATATATATATATATATATATATATATATATATATATATAATGTTATATATATATATATATATATATATATATATAGATATATAGATATATGGATATATATTTGTATATTTTTGGTTATTATATATATATATATATATATATATATATATATATATATATATATATATATATATATATTTATATATATATATATATATATATATATATATATATATATATATATATATATATATATATATATATATATATATATATAAATATATATATAAATGATATATCATAGATATTGCTATACGTATATATCTCAATTATTGTTATAAGGTATATCTATCTGTCCATAGAAACTTGTATATATACTTCCTTTATACAGATATATACCTATATATATTCTTATTATTATTATTATTATTTTTATTAATATAATTATTATTATTATTATAATTATTATTATTATATTATTAGTATTATTATTATATTATTATTTATATATTGGTTATTATATATATATATATATATATATATATATATATATATATATATATATATATATATATGTATATTAAATATATATATATAATATTATTTATATTCTTGAAAGATATATATATATATTACAGTATATACATATATACATTGTTATAAGAGTTAGTATATATATATATAATATAATATATATACATATATATTATATATATATATATTATATATATATATATATATATATATATTATATAGATATATTATTATATATATTATTAATATAGATTTATATAGATATATATATTTATATTACATATATATATATATATATATATATATATATATATATATATATATATATATATATATATATATATATATATATATATATATATATATATATCGTAAAAGGTAATTATATATATAAAATCTTAAATAAAATAAAATAGATTGGTCTACCTTTTAATTAAATTTTCGCTTTCGTGATTTCGACTTGAGCGCTCATTTAACATAGAGGGATCCAAGGCCTAGTACCAACTAGAGCTTGGTACTAGGTCTTGGATTCCTTTGAGACAGTAGGTAAAGCCGTTTAGCCTTAACTGGCTACTCCCAACCAGTCAGCGATAGTTGGAACTAGGCTGGTGAGCAAGCTACTAGTTGGAACTGGAGCTTGTAACCTTAATTGGTTTCCCCATCTCTTTTGAGCATAGCTTTAAGTTATTACTAACAGCTAAATCCAAACTTTAGTCGGTACTGGAGATTTGTCCCTTTGAGGTAGTTGATACTGCCGCTTAGTCTTAACTGGCTACTCCAGGGAAAATTAAAATATTATTATTATTATTATTATTATTATTATTATTATTATTATTATTATTATTATTATTATTATTATTATTATTATTATTATTATTATTATTATTATTATTATTATTTTTATTATTATTATTGGTTATAGATTATAAGACTATTTCAAAAAATGAATTAATAATTTTATGTAATATAATTTTTTTTGTGGGGTTTATACAAATAATTAAGTTTAATTATGGCTTTTAGCAATTGATCACGACTTTGATCGCTTACTCAACAGATCACAGATAACAGGGGACTGTAGGGAGGGTGGCTGATTAGCGTTTGACCTATTGATCTATTAATTAATTGATATTTTTACTAAATTTAAGTAAAACTAAATTAAAATTGAGAATAAATTAAATTGAGAAAATGTAAAGGTTTTAGGTTAAAAGAAACTAGTGTACTCGAAATATAATAGTTAATGTTTAGAAAGGAAATTATAAAATATAAAAATGTTACTCTTTGAAAAGAAAGGTATTGGAAGTGTAGAAAACGCAATAATGCTACAACTCGTAAATGTTACAATTTAAAACATATTTATTTAAGTCTATGCTCAAAGTTTAGAAAAGAGTAATATGAAATATAAATGTATATGAATGAAAAAAAAATAGAACATACCTACTATTAAAAGGAAATATATTTATTAATAAGAAAAAGCAATCAGAGTTTCTACTACTACTACTACTACTACTACTACTACTACTACTACTACTACTACTACTACTACTACTACTACTACTACTACTGCTCCTCCTGTTTCATTTCGGGACAGAGGAGTATATATATATATATATATATATATATATATATATATATATATATATATATATTATTATTATTATTATTATTATTATTATTATTATTATTATTATTATACAAACACTTATTCCCGCTTAAGCGGGGTAGTGGTACGTGCAGCTTAATACATATTTCCTTCATCTCGCCCTCACCTCCTCCATTCCTTTCTATCTCTCGCCAACGCCCTACCTTCCTAAACCCTCATCCCTCTCTCTTCCAGCATTTCCTTTATTCCATCCATCCATCTTCTTCTTGGTCTCCCCCTTCCTCTCCTTCCTATCCCCTCCGCCTCCCAAACTCTCCTAACCACCCTCTGTTCCTCCATTCTCTCCAGATGTCCAAACCATCTTAACATTCCCTTCTCCGCTCTTCTCACCAAACCATTCTTCCAATCACATCTCTCTCTTATCACCCTATTCCTAATCCTCTCTCTTTTACTAACCCCACACACCGCTCTCAACCCTTTCATCTCAAACACTTCCAACTTCTTCTTGGACCTAGCATTTAACCCCCATGTTTCACACCCATATAGTACCGTTAACACCACAAATTTTCAAAACATACTTATCTAAGTTTAAGCTTGATAAATCCCCTTTCCATACCCCTCAGACCACTAATGCTCTTGTTCCTCTATTGATTTGTGGATTTATTTTTCTATCCTCTTTTTCTTAATAATCATCTCAAATATCTAAAACCTTTACTTTTCTTAAAAATCACACCTCTACCTAATCCCTAACCCCATCCCCCTATCATCTGTTTCCCTCCTCCTCAACACTAACACTTATTTTACCTGATTATCTGAAGACCCTTTGCCCACACACTCTTCCTCTAAACTCCTTCACCAAATACTGACCTTTCTGAATTTCGCCACTACAGTAGTATCATCCGCAAAACAGCATATCATGTCTACTTCCCATCTATCACCCCTATCCATCAATTCCACCCCTCTCCCCTCCCTCATCATTCCTCTGCAGACACAAACAAATTGAATAGCCACGGTGACATTACACATCCCTGTCTCAACCCTCTCTATTTCCAAACATCCACTTCCTCCTAAATACCCTCACTACACACATTCTACGCATATTCATAAAAGGCCCCACACTCACCATTTGAGCCCCCCTATTCCAACGTACTCCTCTCCAGCACCCTCCATATCCTCCTTTCTTTTACTAAATATCATATGCTTTCTTCCTCCAGATCTAAAAACACCACACATTT
>JABUQX010022063.1:15000-22500 GCA_015478945.1 Trachelipus rathkii
GCAGTTATTTCGAAGCAATATATAAGAAAATTGTTCCGAGATGCCTTCTTTTCTGGAAGGCGATATTAAATTAAATATTAAATTTCATTTTTATAAAAAAAAAAAATTTATAACAATCCAAAGAATCTATAAAAACTATTTTCTAAATTGTTAAAATTCGTGACATCACCTTATTAGCATTATGCTATCCTTATTATGCTTATTAGCATTTGAAATTGTGCTTTTCCACGTGGTATGGCTTGAAAGGTATGACGTATGATTCATCTATGACGTTGAGGATATTTATTGGCTATTTCAAAAAGATTTACCGCCTCTCCTCCCTGAAGATGTTTTATTTTATAGACTAGGCATATATATATATATATATATATATATATTATATACAATATATATATATATATATATATATATATATATTTATATATATATATATATATATATATATATATAGTATATACTATATATATATAATATATATATATATATATATATAATATATATATATTTCCTACGCAAACGTAAATAATTATTTTATTCAGACTTCGGCTCCGGCTAAGGTTTCTACATTTGAAAATTGATGAGCACTTTCTTTTGGTAATATATTTTTACCTAAAAAAATTTTAAATTTATTTTCTGAAAAAATTTATACCACAAAATCTAACTCCTGCTCCGGCTCCGGCTCCGGCTCCGGCTCCGACCAAGGTTTCTGCACTATTTTAAAATTGTTCGCACGCCTTCTGGTAATAATTTTTTCAAATTAAAAAATATATATTTTTCGAAAAAAATTTCATACTCGGCTCCCTTCCGACTCACGGATCCGGATCCGCTAAGGAATTTGCAATGATTGAAAAATTATTCAAGCAGTTGTCTGACAATATAATTTTTCTCCTAAAAAGTACTTTAATGAAAAAAAATTCATCCCAGGATCCCGGCAAAGGATCCGACCTTCGGCTTCCGGCTACGGATCCGACTAATGTTACCTACACTATTTGAAATTGTTCAGCACCTTTTTCCTGGCCAATAATTTTTCCTAAAAATTTTTTTCTGAATAAAATTTATACCCAGGATCCGACTCCGACTAAAGTTTCTGCACTATTTGATAACTGTTTAGCAGAACGTCCTCTGGCAATAAACTTTTTCACTTAAAAAATATTTTTTTTGAAAAATTAATACTCCAGCGTCGCGGCTCTGGCTTCCGGACTCCGGTTTCCACTCCGACGTCGGCCTTTGGCTCGATCCGACTAAGGTTTCTGTACTATTTGAAAATTGTTTAGCACGTGTCTTCTTCCATTAAATTTTTTACCTAAAAAAATATTTTCGAAAAAAATTCATACCCAGGACCCGGATCCGGATCCGGATCCGGATACGGATCCGGCTTCGACTTTGGCTCCGGATACGACTAAGGTTTCTGCACTATTTTGAAATTGTTAAGCAGTCTTCCATTTAATTTCAATTATTTAAAACCTAAAAAAATATTTTTTCGAAAAAAAAACATTTATCACCCAGGATCCGGCTTAAGGATTCGGGCTCTAGACCGACCCATCGGTCCCGCGGATCCGACTAATGTTTCTACGCTATTTAAACATTGTTCAGCACGTCTTCTTCTGACAGTAAATTTTTCACCTAAAAAAATATTTCCCGAAAAAAAATTATAAGCAAGGAATCCGACTACCGGATCCGGCTCCGATACGGCTCCGGGATACGACTGTCGGCTCCGGATCCGACTAATGTTTCTACACTTATTTGAAAATTGTTCAGCAACGTCTTCTGGAGAGTCAAATTTTTTCCACCCTAGAAAAATATTTTCTGAAGAAAATTCATAACCAAGGAGTCCGGATCCGGATCCGGATCCGGCTCCGACTTCAAGCGTTCGGCTCGGATCCGACTAAGTTTCGCACTAATTTGAAAATTGTTCGGCTACGTCTTCTTGATAAATTTTTCACCTAAAAAAATATTTTGCTGATTTAACTTCATACCCAGGATCCGAATCCGGATCCGGATCTTAGCTTCGGTTCCGGATCCGACTAAAGGTTTCTGCACTATTGGAAAATTGTTCGGCACGTCTTCTGACAATAAATTTTTCACCTAAAAAAATATTTCCCGAAAAAAAATTCATAAGCAGGATCCGACTCCGATCCGCTCCGGATACGGCTCGGATACGACCTTTGGCTCCGCGATCCGACTAATGTTTCTACAATATTTGAACATTGCTCAGCACGTCTTCTGGAGATAATTTTTCAACCTAGAAAAATATTTTCAGAAGAAAATACATACCCAGGATCCGGATCCGGATCCGGATCCGGCTCTGACTTCAGCTTCGGCTCCGGATCCGACTAAGTTTCTGCACTATTTGAAATTGTTCAGCACGTCTTCTTGAAATAAATTTTTCACCTAAAAAAATATTTTCTCGAAAAAAATTCATACCCAAGATCCTGGCTACGAATCCGCTCCGGATAAAGACTTTGACCTTTGGTTCCGGATCCGACTAATGTTTCTACACTATTTGAACATTGCTCAAGCACGTCTTCTTGAAAATAAATTTTCACCTAAAAAAATATTTTCTTAAGAAAATTCATACCCAGATCCGGATCCGGATTCCGACTTCAGCTTCGGTTCCGGATTCGAACTAAGGTTTCTGCACTATTTGAAAATTGTTCGGGCACGTCTTCTGACAATAATTGTTTCACGGCAAAAAATATTTCCGGCGAAAAAAATTCAATACCCAGGATCATGGCTCCGATCCGGCTCCGGAATTCGACTAAAAGTTTCTAAGACTATTTGAACATTTGTTCAGCCACGTCTTCTTGAAATAATTTTTCACCTCAAAAAATATTTTCTGAAGAAAATTCATACCCAGGATCCCCGGATCCGGATCCGACTTCAGCTTCGGTTCGGATCCAACTAAGGTTTCTGCACTACTTAAAAATTGTTTCGGCACGTCTTCTGACAATAAATTTTTCACCAAAAAATATTTCCCGAAAAAATTCATACACCAGGATCCAGCGCTCCGGATCCGCTCCGGATAAGGCTCCGGTCCGACTAATGTTTTCTAGACTATATGACCATTATTGAAAGTTCTAATTGAAATAATTTCCACTCAAAAAGTTATTTCTGAAGAAAAGGAATACCAGGATCCGGATCCGGGTCTCCGACTTCAGCTTCGGTCCGGATTTCGCAAGGTTTCTGCACTATTTTGAAAATTGTTTCGGCACGTCTTCTGACAACAAATTTTTCACCAAAAAAATATTTCCCTAAAATTCATACCCCAGGATCGCGGATCCGGAATACGGCTTCCGGATACGACCTTCGGCTTCGGCTCCGATCCGACTAATGTTCTACACTATTTGAAACATTGGCCCTCAGCACGTATCTTCTTGAACATAAATTTTTTTAGCTTAAAAAAAATATTTTCTGAAGAAAATTCATACCCAGGATCCCCGGTCCGGATCCGGCTCCGGCTCCAGCTTCGGCTTCAGCTCCGGATCCGGCTAAGGTTTCTGCACTATTTGGAACCATTGCTCGACACGTCTTCTGAAGCAATTAATTTTTTTTACCAAAAAATATTTCCCGAAAAAAATTCATATCCAAGGAATCCGGCTCCGGATCCGGGCTGGATCCGGTTATGGACTTCGGCTTCTGCTCCGGATTCCGACTAAGGTTTCGCACTATTTGATAATTTTTCAGCACGTCTTCTGGCAATAAAATTTTCATCCACCTAAAAAAATATTTTTTTTGAAAAAATTTCATATTCTGGCTTCCGGCTTCCGGCTCCGGCTCCGGCTCCGACACCGGCTTCTGGCTTCGACTGCACTAGCGGATCTGGATTCCGGATCCGACAGGGATTCTGCACTATTTTGAAATTGTTGAGTACGTTTTCTGGCAATTAAATTCTTTCATCTAAAAATTATTTCTTGAAAAAAATTTATACCCCCAGGAATCTGGCTCCGGCACCTATTATTATTATTATTTAGTAAAAGTGAAAGTCCATCTGTGATTTCGATTAAAGATAATCGATACAACTAATATCGATTAATGACATTTTTCAATAATAATTATACCCCAAACTATTAATCGATACACTATCGATATAATCGTGAAATAATCGAAACTTTCAATTGAGGAAAGCCAATTTGAGGAAACTATACAAACAACTAACTATCAAGCTCACAACTGTCTCGTGTTCTTACTCACAAGGGCATTGTAAAAAAAATCTATTGATTACTTACAATACACAGAAGCTCTAAGCCATCTGAGAAATCCGTTCACCAGAATTTTAATCTAAATGGCGGACAAAAGAGAGACCAATATCATTATCTAAGCTAAAATTGGGTTAAAAGGGTAACACAGGCCTGCCAAAAAAAATTTTTATGAAAGCTGTTTTGGTTATTTAACGTGAATTTTATGTTTTTCGGTGTGCTGAATCCAAAAATGAACTCTGTTTTACATAGGACGTCAAGTTTTTTAACAAATTGGTACCTATGTGAATTGAATGTATACTAGTAAATAGACATATAAATTTAATTTTTATTAGGATGGTTTAATCATATAATCCTTCATTAAATTAAAAATATGCTTGTATATACATGTTAAAATCGTTTCTTCGTGCCTTTGAAACTCCTCTTCGTACATTTATCATTATGGAGAGCATATGGAAGCTCTCTATGCAGCATCCAGCAGTAATCGGCCATAATCTTAACGGTCCATCTCCCCTGGTATCTCCTCTCCATCTCTTTGATGTCCTGATGAAATCTTTCACCTTGTTTCTCACTCACAGCTCCCAAATTTTCAGGAAAGTAATAGAGATGAAAATGGAGGAAATGTACTTTTAAGCTCGTTAGACAACCTAAAGCTTGAAACGCTTTCAACATTCGTCCGGCGATCTCCTTAAAGTTAGAGTCCATGTTGTTGCCCAAAAACTTCTGCACGAACTCTTTGAACGCTTCCCAACCTTCTTTCTGAAAATCTGTCATGGTCTTCATGAAGCCATGGTCAGCTATAAGCCTTCTAATGTCTGGTCCGGTGAACATGAACACACCTTCCATCAATTTTGCCTCTGTTAGACCTGGAAACTTGTAACACAAGTTTTTGAAGTATTCTCCATCTTTGGGAAGTGATTTCACTAATTGCTTCATCAATTTCTATTTAATGTGAAGTAATGGTAGTAAAACTTTATGGGGAGGTACTAAAGTTTCTCGGAGGACATTTTTTTCACCGACTGTAAGCTCCCTTGGCTGCCATGTCATTTTCGTCCAGTGATTTGCAAGGTCTCGATTGTCCCATGAGTAACAGGGGTATTTGGTAAATCCAGCTTGTTGCAAAAGTAACATGCAAAAGATCTTCAAATCTCCACACACTAGCCATCCATGGGCTTCATATTTGAGTTTCCGAAGAACAATTTCCAGGTTTTCGTAGGTCTCTTTCAAGTGTACCGAATGACCTACATGAATGGAAGCGTAAATACTACCGTTATTGAGAATAATACCTCTTTTAAGCTTATTTTCGAAGAATCAATAAATAGACGCCATTGAGATAAATCATATAAGATTTTGAATTGACCCATTAAACCAAAGTCTGTGCGATAAACCTAAATGCTTAGGAGGGAAATGTAAGGCACGAAATCCTTTCCACGATGTCTGAACCACGAAAATGACACACCAGGCAATAATAAATTACTGCTTTTTAGCCTTGATCCGAGTAACTCTGCAGCATCTTACTAAATCATTATTAACCTCCTCTTAAGAGAAACATTTTTGTCCTGCATCATCTTCAAAATCAGAACTTGGTTCATCAACTGGTTCAGGTATAACTACATCTTCAAAGGAGCAAGGTATTTCTTCCAAGGTAGCTGGTGGCTTAGGTACTGAAATATTTGAACCGTGAGGGATGGAGCGAATTGCAAATTGAAGATTGGGGTATGAAATAGAATATTTCCATTAGGAATTATACCCTTTTACATTGAAAGAACAAAAGTAGCAATCGTCATTATGGCTCCTCTGCTCTCGCCATACCATAGGAATCCCAAAACGTAAAGCTTTTATCTTACCTTTGAACCGATTTCGGAGATCCTCAACGCACCGTTTGCACACTTTATGAGGAGCCCAAGCTTTATCTAAAAGTGTTAGTCAGTATGCCGAGTGATACCTTTATATATATATATATATATATATATATATATATATATATATATATAATATATATATATATATATATATAATATATATAATAATATATATATATATATATATATATATATATATAGAGAAATATATATATATATATATATATATATATATATATATAATAATATATATATATATATATATATATATATATAAATGTATATATCTATATATATACATATATATATATATATATATATATATATATATATATATATATATATATTCAGCTTTTCTCTGTTCTATTCTTCCTCTCAACCACCTTCTCATTTTCTTTTTCTTTTCACCCACTGCTTTCTTCATATCTTAATTCCACCACATAGTGTGTTTATTCCTCGTTCCTCCATTCCACCTCACTCCTAACGTTTCTTCCGCGATTTCACTATTAATTCACTTGAAATTCATGTTTATTTCTTCCACATTCGCCAAATTTTCCTAAATTTTCTGCACACATTCCTCTCTTTTCCCTTGCTCTTTCATGGTTCCAAACTTTAATTACTTTTCTTTTTTTCCAACCTGCCACTTTGTTTCCTGTACTCTCAGTCTAGCAACCACTAATCTATGATCAGAGTCAAAACTGACTCCAGGAATCACTTTAAACATCCTCCACCGTCCTGTGATCGGACACTATGAAATAATCGATAATGGATTTTTGGTCAAAACTTTCGGTGTTTTGGTTTCACCTATATAGCTAGTAAACTTATGAGATTCTTAATGTTTGAAAAATGCATTCATAAATTTTTAATTCCTTCTCATACATAAATCTATGAGTCTCCCTGTGGAATTCTCTCGTTTTCCCCATGTGGACCCAATATCCCATCTACCTCATTTCTCCTCTTTTTCATTCTGACATTAAAATCACCAACCAGTAGATGCAGCATGTTGTGTTCGCCTCCACCATCCACATTCTCCTAAACCAAATCCATGGAGCTCTCCTTCTCCTCCTGCGAATGCCCCTGTTGTGGGGCATATATTTCTCGTTTAGCCATCTCATTTTTTGTATGAAAGGTGTAATCTTTGATCCAAAAATAAACCCCAAACAATGTTTCTTTATTCCCACGTCAATCCTCCCCCCCCCACGTAAGTCAACACATACCCTCCGCCTAAATCTCTGCCACTTTCCTCTCAATCCACTCTCATCTTTTACATCCCCACCACATATATATATATATATATATATATATATATATATATATATATATATATATATATATATATATATATATATATATATATATATATATATATATATATATATATGTGTGTGTGTGTGAGTGTATATATATATATCTTTAATATATATATATATATATATATATAT
>JABUQX010022063.1:27500-39745 GCA_015478945.1 Trachelipus rathkii
TATATTTATATAATATATATATATATTATATATATATATATAATATATCTATATATATAATATAATATATATATATATTATATATAGTTAATATATTTAATTTTTTTAATTTTTTGTTATATTATATAATATGAAGTATGTAACAGTATTTCTTTTTAAAAAGAAAATCGGCTCGCCGTTCTTTAGAATGAGCAAATTTTTCAATAACTTTGGGCAAATCAATCACATATTACCGATATAAATCCTTTTTCTACTTGGAGGAGAGATGAGTGAAAGACAGAATTGCTAATGCGAAAGCCTGTTCCTGCTTAGGATAATGATGTAGACGAGTCGATTTTCAATAATCATGTTTAATGACATTAAATGTAGAATTTAAAAACGTTAGGCTTAACCGTGGTGTAGTGTTTACAGAGAGGAATGTTAGTGTAGTTTATTCAGGGTGGGAGTGTTTAATATTTTTAACAACATTCACTGAATGTGTCTTCTAATTTATTTCACTATGAAATTAGGAAGCTACAGCCTCCGGCATGAGGACGAAAATTCTTCTAGTGACTAGGGTTATAATTTAATCAATTCCGTCTGTAGTAAGTTTTTTTATTGAGTGGAGTGGATACAATAATACATAAGTTGACCCCCCCAACCAGCCCGCGCCCCGCAGTCCGCCGACACCCACGAGCAGAGCCCCCCAGCACACCCCGTAAAGGTATCTTTTAAGTTTTAAGGCAGGAAAGTTGGAAAAATTATATGGGCAAACATTTCAGGCAGAAAATAATCTAGAGCAATTAAGATGATGTAAATTTAAATCTAGGTCTTTATCATCTGACAATTATTGTGTCACTATTTTTTTGCTCTTATTAAATTGGAAAATACTGTTTCTGCTTCTCACTCAACGAGAAGCTTTTCTTAAATTTCGTCTATTGAAACGTGAAAATAAAATTTTCTCTATATATATAACTTTCCCCAAAGTATCAATGCAGATCTTATTTCTGCTGGGGTCAATGTTCCTCTTTTGAATTGCCATAAAAGAAAGGCATGATTTCTTTAAAAAAAGAAATCCAAAATTAAAATATTACTCTCGAGAACCTTGACATGTCCAGATTGCCAAGGAAATTGTATTTAATCTTGAAATTGTCCCATTTAAAATAACTTTAAGCATTCTAATTATTTCTTTTTTTATTTTCAAAAACTGTATATATTTACTGATCTTGAATGAAAGTTTCATCTGGGTGGGAATTGCCGGGTAATGTCTTTCAACTACTTGAATCCAACCACTGCTGTTCTATCACTTTAATGGTGTATAAAAAAAAAATGAGAACAACACATTATGAGAAAAAAAATAGAATTTGATCTAAAAAAAGTGACGAATTTCTGTGAGTTATAATAGTCAACAGGTCGTCATATATATATTTCTCTAGTGAGATAATAAAATGCGATGAAAATCCATAATAAAATATAGTATGGAATTAATTTCCTGTATTTTATTCGGAGTGTGTCCTTATTCATTCAACTAAATAAGGATTGAAAAACCCCCCCATACCTCAAGAACGAAATCTCATACGAATAAGCCTATTTTATTCTTATAGTTTTGTGATTTCATATTTTGTGTATCCTGTGGTGGGTATTGATCATAAGCAACCTGTATATGTGACTTTATGCACAAAGACAGTAGTAAGTGTGTGTCAAGCGTTCTCCAAATGCTTTCTGTGCCTAAAAGATGGATAAAATTATCTATATATATAGTACACCTTTAACTATTATTACTACTATCATTAAAGATTGACAACACATTTGGTATATGTTTGAACATCACTCGTATTTTATTGTGTTTTCAATGAATTATAGAAAATACAGCTCAATATAGATTTTCTATTAACTATTTCGTGTATAATATATAATGCCTAATAATTTGTTAGAAAGATTCATTCACTGTTAGTTTGTTATTAGTTGAAGTTCCCATTAAATACTAGAAGGCTTCTTATAAGACTGGATCCTTCATAAAATATATTAAATATCTAAGCTCTGGATGAGTAATTCACTTAAGTTACTTTTGATGAACATCACACTTAGGAGTATATTTAGAGTATAGATTATCCACTAGTTCGTTATGCCTACTATCAATTACCTAATAACATCAAATGCTTCACCAAAAAATTTTATGCAGTTTACGATAATATTAAAGATATACCTACATCTCAAGATCAAAAAATAGCATATATAGTAGGTGATATTAGGAGGTAGTGTTGTGGTGTGTGTGTGAGTGTGTGTGGTGTATATTTTAATAAATGTTAAGTATGTATACACAGTGGTAGATAAGGGTGTGCTACGATTTCTAATGTGTTTAAATAGTGTGAGTAAATGGATAATTTGATATAGTGCTTGTAAGATAAAGATAATAAGTAGATGTATTCTTCGTCAGATATCAAGCGACTATTCTTTTAAGTCATATAATGTTATTCTACTCGACGAAGTGCAAGTGTAAAAGTGTGATCACTAGATATGAATAAGATATTCGGTGTTTGCTATCCTTAACCCATCGATCAATGTAAATATGATTTCTGAGAATAATATTAAATTCTAACACTGTTTGTAAAAGTTGGTGTCTGATTAACGCATTATGAACCTATACTTGCTCTATATTTAATCGTAATAGAAAGGTATAAGTACAATATAGGTACTGTTTGAGTGTGAATTATCTCACTCATAACTTCTTCTATATATAATTCTAGCATCACATGAATACTAAAAAGATATACAAATTATAGATTGGAACTGAATTCAATCTATTGAAATTAAAGATATATATATATAAATAATATAGAGTATAAGTTATACAGGGCTATAAGAATATTATAGTTTATGCTACATATAATAAAGATATTAAATATAAAAATTCAGCTTAGTATAGTATGTGAATAGTGAGGAGATCAAGTGAATTAAATAGGTTATTATCGTAGAGTGTACCATACTATAATAAAATAATCTAGGTAGGTACCGATATTTATTAATATAAGTTGGCATTAAATTAATATCATGTATATAGTGGTATAGCATAATATAATAATATTGTGAATTATTGGTGAGTGAGTGAGTGTGAGGTCATAATTATATAGAGAGCACGTCTTAACGTTGTATTAATAAAAATAACTTATTTTATAATCACCATTGAGTATTATAGATAAATAATAGCTATCTTATAGTTACATATAATCTATAGCTATAAAAACATTTACAAAGTGAGTGGTAAGCTCACATGCTCACTTTTTATGTCATAAATGCATCTTTTATATATATGATAGTATAAAATTAGTGATGAGAGAATAAAGAATATAAATAAATAAAAATAAAAAAAAACTTAAACTCAAAATTATATTCCCCAAAAATAGATTGTTTCAATTATTTACCAATTTTATTACTCATTGAATATGACTATCTAATTAGTTTGATATAAGGAGATAGGTTGGTGATAACGTTAATAATATATATATAATTAAATTTTAATTTAATATCATATATAGCAATTTTAATTATGCTCATATTTAATTTATGTTTTATATAGTCTACAAGATATCTAAGTCGAATTTAATTTTATTATCTAGTTTATAATAAAACGTTCCAGTATTTATCTAAATGTGAATAAACTTATATAATCCTTATATTTTATATACCGTATATATATATATATTATAAGATTTTATAACTATTAGTTGACTAGAATATAAGGCTCAAACAACGGATAAGATTCTGAGTGAGAGATGATTACGGTCACATACTTTCCTCAATAAATAAAATGTTATTTTTAGTGTGAGCCTTAGACATTGGAGAGAGTGATGTGAGTGAGTGTGGACTCTCTTCGTGAGTAAATATAGGCGTTAAAGTAAGTGATAATTTATAAGTATAGCGAATATTATTAATAATTTGGATATACTAGTGAGTACCTTAAGAAAAAATATATACCATAATTACATCTAGTATTATATTAACTATATGTATTTTATTAATAAAGTCTATTAATAGGATTTGTGAATAGGATAATCCTATAACCGAATAGAAGTGATGAGAGCGTAAAGTTAAGTGAGTTATGCTATGGAAGTGTCTAATAATAACTTATATTTTTAATACAATGTGTATAGTTGGCTGAGTTTAATATGTGAGTCATATTAGGAAATGTGTTAATAATTTTATTTATTTACTTTGGTAGCTATTGTAATTGTATAGAAATCTAATTTATAATCAAGACTAAACACGTATAAACTCGTATACATATTTACTCTATATATATATATAAAATAACTTCCTTAATAACGTATTATATAATATATATATATAATAAGTGGTATAATATCCTATATATAATTTATTATGTGAGTATATTATTATATATATTAATATATATATATATTATTATATTAATAGGAATTATTTTTAATAATATATATAATATATATATTATATATATTATATATATATATGAATATATATATAATATAATTATATTATATTAATGTAGTAAGCGTATCCCGATGACCACATGCCCATTGTAAATTATAAAAACTAAGTTACTAAAGTAAATATAAATAAACAATAATTAATGAGTATTAGTCACGTAGCGACATTATTTCTATCGATATGATATAAATAAGATAATAC
Source organism: Trachelipus rathkii (assembly GCA_015478945.1). Lineage (NCBI taxonomy): Eukaryota > Metazoa > Arthropoda > Malacostraca > Isopoda > Trachelipodidae > Trachelipus > Trachelipus rathkii. The sequence goes on from JABUQX010022063.1 coordinate 32,148, forward strand.
GGGCTATTATCGGATAAAAATTTTAATATTGTTTAAATAGAAATTAGATGAAAAACTTTGTATCATAAATTATATCGTTTTTTCGGAAGAAGTCAAGAAGGAGTTCTATAAGGTGCAGGCTCGGTAGATGAGCGAGAAAAAGTTATTTTTACTCGCAGACATGTTGAATTTTTTTATATTAAACTATATAGGATATATTATACTAGCTATTTAAGCACTCACAGACCTTAAAAATAAGACAAGTACGAGAGTTGTGTTTTTATTTTCAAGCCTTAATCCGATGATGTATCTGAGGTGATTCGTGTGTGGGACCACAATGCTCGGTTCCCCACTAAATATAACATGCTTTCCACAGCCTCTCGTAGGATCTTATTACTCTCACCTAAAATAGGAGCTAAATGGATAGATAAATTACACATTCAATTCTTAAAGAACATAAGATAAAATAGGAATGTGTGTGTCAAGAGAGTGTGAGCATCTATCTTTGGTAACATCTATTTCACTATCTAGCATAATCAATTTTTAAGGTAAAACTATGGAGAGGTTAATTGTAGCAGTACGCCATAGCAATGTACACACTATTGGTAGATTAATTTTATTAATTCTAACAAAAGGAGAATATATAAAAAAATAAGTGTTTGTTAATGAATAAAAATAAGTTTTTGTTTAAATGAATTAAAGATTGACACATGCTATGGTTATTTATTATTCTGTCTATATATAAGTAAATTCCTATGTATTTTGAGTTATATGAGATATATCAGAAATAATATAAGGCATGTTGACGTATGTACAAGCAATGCGGCAAGGATATGTGAGAGGAGTAACTTGAGTGACCGAACTGAAATGACGCTGGCTGACTATGGATATCTTTTTGAGTCTTTTCCCATGAGTCAGACGAGAAGGAAATAATTACTAATACAAATTATTCTGTGACAGACCTAGATAATAGAAAAAAATTTACCTGCACTCATTTTGTACTTAGAAGAGACGCTTAATACGTACCTTATATCGTGTGATAAGTGGTACCTTTATACTGTGTGTGTTTGTATATATAGACATTGTGAGTAACTTTGGTATGAGTGTATAAGTTAACTCTGATAATACCCCCATAATTTTTTTGAGAAACGGATTTTTTTTTTTGAGACTCCATGGATTTTTTTTTGAATGAATAAGCTAGCAAGTACATACTCATTATGTAGGTATTATTTATGTGATGTAGTGACTTTTACACTCTCACGAGTGAGATATACATATATAGTGAGTAGATGTGTATGCATCAGCACACCTATTTAATCTTAAGAAGTTTCTCTTGAGAGATAGAAAATATCAAAGGTTTTTGAGAAAAAAACCAATTTTTGAAATATATATATATTATATAGAGAAAATATCTTCAGAATGTTCTTTGCAAAGTGACTGAGCGTTCTTAACTCTTCATGTGTTGAGTTATAGATAAACCAATTTTTGAGGTGTGAGAACCCTATTTTTGGCAATTACCAAAAATATATAATTATTTGAGTCAAAATATAAATTTTGTGGGCAATACTTCTGTGATGTGGAAGAGTTAGTGTGCTCAAATTTTCTACATAGATATGCTCTAAACTTGTAATTCGTGTTCACACATTGATCTATCTTTCATGTAGGATAGCCCAACTATATCTACTTATATCAAGAATAATCAATGGTCGCTATTTTGGTATTTCGTTGATATATCGCAGATAAATGATGTGAGTGTGGTAGATCTTATGTTTCTCATATATACTATATCGTTTTAATTGTTCTTTTTCTCTTTTTGTCAACATTTAATCTAATATCTTCTTCTGCAGTCGAAATTAGTATTTATAAACTAGATACAATATAGAGATAGTTTAGTTGTCAACACGGAATATAGATGATCATGATTATTACTTGAATGGCTTACATAGAGAGAGTCAGATTTATAGTGGACTACTAGTACACGGTAATTTAATTAGTCTTCCTTTGGGGTTAGACTTTTTTTATGAGATGTTTAACTACAAGTGTGAATCTCTATATATATTAAATGATAGTAATTAAGTGAAACCGTTTGAAACTTATGAAGATATAATACTATGAGGGATTTCATATTATTTGGCAACCCTTTACTAGTATTGTAATAAGTATAAGTATAGGGTAAAATATATTTACTAGGATTTCGGGGATACATAGTATTGATACATATTTGTTTAGAGAAGTGCATATTTTCGATGATATTAATAGGTGATTAAGAGTGAGAATTGCTAGAGTCTTGCAAATCGTCGATAATATCACAATGTACAGTACATCTCTTGACTATTGTGAGTGAGGAGTTGACTTAATATCGATAATCATATATACCACGAAAGCACATAGCAAGTATAGCGCGATCTCACAAAGGACGTTAGTGAGTGATAACGTGAGAGTATAGGAAACCAGTGTGAGGGTCATCTCATATTATCTCACAATCGCGTACACGAGTCTCAGTAAAGTGCTTAAAATGGACTAGATACCCTCGATCAAGGACTAGTATGCACTTATACTAAATGACCATAGTAAGGAGTCAGTAGTATAAGAAGGCTCGATATACTACATAAGATAGTATAGGAGTATAATAAAGAGAAGATGCACATAATTTGTAGATGCCTTGTACGTGACTTTTTTCTGAAAAAAAATAATTCTAACACAAGTTCAAGAAAATTTCTAGGTTAGAAAGTAAAGTTTAAATGGTTTTTTTAAGAAAATTATTTAGGGCAAAAGCAACTTCTGGTCATAAGGAATTCATTCCAGAAGCTTGCCAAACTAACAGAATTTTTCCTTAAAAACAATTTAAACTTAACTTTCTGAAAACTAAGAAATATCTATAAGTATATGAGGTCCTCGCAAAGAAAAAAAATTTTAGTCAACAGTACAAAAAGTAAATCTACAAATATTTTAATGTTATTATATATATAAATTATAATATTATAAAAATATTATATATATATATAATATATAATATATATATAATATATATAATATCATACTATATATAACTATATAATATATAAGAATATTAATTATTATTTATATATAATATATATATATATAATATATATATATTATTATATATATATATATATATAATATATATATATAATATATATATATTATAAATATCCTCTTGACCCCAAAAAAATTTCATCAACAATGCCATGTAACAAAAAACTATAACAGCTACAGGAAAAATAAATAAAATTTTATTTATAAATTCGTCGAGACAATTTTTTTTACATAAAAATTAAAAAAAACAATAACTTTTGAAAAATTTTAAAATTGTTAAAAAAAATGTTGGAAAATTGTATGATATGATTATTTTTTTAGAAGAACAAAGGAAGCTTCAAATAAAACTGAATGGGTACATATCATCAAAGTTTGCACAAATTGTCTATTTTTTTTTTTACAACTAAAAGATTATCCAAGGTAAACTCAAAGATTGCGACAATCAGGATTCTTGGCTAGACTGGGGGGGCGGGGACTTTCAACTCCCCCCATCATCTCTGTGCCTTCCATCGGCTTTGATAAACCCCCTAAAAAAGGAAATACAAAAGAAAAATAATTTTCTGCCAGAGCAAAATAAAAAACCTATTATGTATTTATTGAAAAAAACTACAATAGTTTGTAAAATTGAAGGTTAAAGAAGAGCTGTATACCACAACACTGCAGACCTAAAGATTATATCTTAATTTAATTAAGGAGTGTTATTAATAATACTTAGAAATAAAATAAATTTTTTTTTTTTAAAATTTTTTCGATGAAATTGACTTGCTTAAAAAATGTTTATTTATTTTCCTGTAGCTTATTATTAGTTTTTTAGTTTCATGCATGATGCTTTAGGGAGGCTGGCCTATATATATATATTATATAACACTATATATTATATATCATTATATTATAATATATAATATAATATATTATCTATAATATATAGTATAATTATATATATAATATATAATATAATATATATATTGTTTATATTTATCTTTTTAGGCTTTAGTGATTGATATTTAAACTGTGGTTGGTAAAATAATAGGTACACAAGTTAGTACAAGTTGATAATAGATTTAAAGGATGTAAGCTCTGTGTGATAACTGTGGGACTGTGAGAGGTTAATATGTGAATAACTGACATTTGTGTTTTGAATGAAAAAAAAAAAGGAAAAAAAAATTTTTTGTTAAAGAGAAGGAGATTGGCAAGAACTTGAGGAAGTGAAATAATGAATTGAATTGAGTTGGAGAAAGGACAACAGGGAAGTTTGTTTAAGTAAAAAAGGTTAGTAGGGATGATCGAGGCACAGGAAAAAAAGCTGGATACAGGGATAGACAGGAATAGACGTGACTCACCTAGGGCAGGAAGATTGGAGGGAAAAGGAAAAAGTATTGGATAATATGTCTGGCGATGAATACACGAGTTGATAGAAATTAGAACATATAATTTAAAAAATGAAGGATCCTTAAAAGCAATCAGCCTGTGACTTGCAGTAACAGGTTTGACTGTCTTCCAAGATGGGGAGGGGATCAAGAGAGGGCCCCGAATGCGTAAATGTTGAGAAAGTTTTCTAAAGGGCCAGACTGATTTAAGGCATTGACTAATTGAGACCTATACGATACGATACCATAGATTCAAGGACTTTTTTCAAAAATTAAGAATAAAAAGAAAACGGATTGAGAGATGTTATCCCCAGTGCAGAGTGAGTGATATTCGTGGAATGAAGGATAGATTGATTCTACAAATGTTGTGATTCAGCATGTGATTTGTGCATGTGTGGCTACAAATGATATAGGTCATAGAAGGTCAGAAGAATTAATAGCAGATTATAGGAGATTGATTCAGAAGATGAATATTAAATAAATAATAAATAAAACAACTGATCCATTAAAGCACTTTGTATCTTTCATGCTCAATAAGTTGGACATCAGTGGCAAAAATTTGAATTGAGTTTTAAGGCCATTTCCTACCTGAAGTGAATGCAGGCACCCCTACATTCCCCCCTGCTAAGGTTAAGCCCCCCCTTTTTTAACATTTGATACTTTAAACGAAAGAGAAATAGGGAGCTCAAATGATTGGAGTGTAGGAAATTGATTAAAATTAACTCAATTTTATGAATAAGAATTCTACAAAAAGAACTTTCTTTACATTCGTGAAGTCGTAGAAAAATATGAAATACAAAATGAACCGATGAATAAAATGTAATAAACGAAGAACTTATGACAAGCAAAGAACTTATGACTTAGAACATGTATGGGTCATCTAAATAGGAGAGATTTTCAAAGGTATCCTCCTCATCTCTAATGATTTGAAACCATCAGAGCATCTCTGTTGAATGCTTTGCTCACGAAATCTAAATTGTATCATAGTCCAACGTACACCAGTATGTTGTGTTGACATTGACTGAGGAGTAAGAGGAGGGTTATACATAGTATACGAAGATGATACTTGTGATTGAGAAAAATTACCACTAGAAGTGGAAGGCATACTGTGGCTAGTATAGGCGGAGGAATTAAAAGGAACAGAATAAGGATAGTTATGCGGCGTTCGCGACGATTTACCAGGATAGGTATTTTGACCATACCGCGGTTGTAACATTCTCTCAGAGGAAAACCCGGCGGTGGAAATATTATTGCCTGAATTATTAACAAGGGCAGTAAAATGATCAGTACGGCAAGCACCGGAGGAAGGACGAACATCAGATTGTATTATGCGCTCCCTCTGATCTTTGCTACTGAGAGATGCTAAAGGTCTAGGAACCCTTCCAGGATTTCGTCTGGAAGATGGAACATGAACCTTTGATCTTATAATCTTATGACTAAATTCTTTATACAATCCCATAAAAGCTTCTAAAAATATAGTTAGGATGTTGACCATCTGGCAAAAGTGGCGAGTTCATAACCACTGTGGATCTTTCCAAATATTGAATATGTGGATACATTTCGGTGCTTTGTGCTCAATGATTATGTTGATGATGATAGTCTAAGACATCATTTCCAAAGAGCCTTTTTATTAGACCACGGATGTGTTGAACCAGCTAAGGATATGAATTTATCATTGGTATGGAGTGCGTGTTCATGCATTGCTTCAGGAAATAAGGTAGAATAGTTTTGAATAGTGTGTTCATCTGAGGGACCACATTCTTTGACAATACCCCTCACATTAAATGAGTATAGGTCTTGTATTGGAGGTATGAATAAATACACTTTAACTATGATTTTTTTCCTTAGTGAAGTTACTTATCTCTTCCATGATTGTTGTAACATTTTCAATGGAAAAGTCTGGAACAGGTTCAAATACTGATACTTCTCGGTTATTAACATTCTTAATGAGAGTACGCCTCCATCCATCAGTAGTTAAGGCCATATAATGACATCAGTTATTTCTTTAGACATATGCTGCTCTACTCCGGTAGCACAACCTGAAAGGCGTCTCCCTGCTGCAAAGTCAACCTTTACATTAACTCCATGATATTTTTGCAGATAAGCTTTTTCATTCCGAAATAGAATCGCTGGTGATGCACCCACAGCAAGTAAACATGACGATGAAAACCACAGTGATTAGCAGATAAAAACACTTCAGAACCAAGATGATAGAATAAGAGATATATTAAGACAGGATAGAGGTAAAGAAGGGATAAGGAATAAAGAAGGGTCAAATCATGAGATTAATAACACAATGCAAATGATGAGATTTTGAATAATAATATAAATACATAATATATAAATAATTTTATTAATAATAAATTTAAAATCTGTGATTAATAGGCTGTAACTATATAAATTTTTAAGTTAGATTTAGGAAAATTATGAAGAATTTATACATTGATTCATTTTTAAGAGTTAAGAGTAATTTTAATAAAATGCAATTGAAATTTTTAAAATTATCGGAAGTATTCTAATATCGCGCACGAATACTTTCAGTCGCGTTGTCGTAGTTGGCCCTCTCCATCTCTTAATTGGTGAGTATATTTTCAAACACTCACCACATACAATTGGTATACCATTAATATATCTCTTATTATTTATTTTCCAGCTTAAGCCTAATTTGGTCCTACGCTATGTTTAAAGTGGCCCAGTATGGTAAAAAATAATAACACATGTTTTGCACGATGGCTTGGGCTATTAAATTGATTTGTGTGCAAGATTTAAATTCTGCTTTCAAATTATGATAAATTAGGCATAAAGAGAAAATATTTGTTACCTTTAGGTTGAAGCCTGACATCATAGGGCTTGTATTATTGAGTAGAAAATTCTGAGTAATAGGGAATGAACCTATAGTTTTTAATATGGTCAACTTTCGACCTATGTCATATTATATCATATTTGAAGTTGGAACTTACCATGTCATTATTAATATTAAAAATTATATATATGCATGGTTGTTTTAAGAGTAACATATGATGTTTAATTATAACAATCTTCGGGCATTTACAGTATTTTGAAAGTACACGATCTAGGACCTAGCATAATATAGAAATGAGATTTGGTTTACCTTGTTGCTAGTATTAAAGTAATTCGGAAGAAGGCCATGTTGCCCTCGGACAAGGTGTCAAAAATGCTAAAAAAGGCCAAATT
>JABUQX010022064.1:0-17642 GCA_015478945.1 Trachelipus rathkii
AAGATTGGGAGTAAAGGAGCCTCTAGCAAGCCATCGCCCGAAAAGAAAAAGCAGTAAGGTAGAGAAGAGTAGTGACAATGTTGAAAGCAAAGCCCCGCCGTTATACCGCCCCTCTGTAGCCATTTAATAGTGAAGAACTCCGTCAACAGGACGAAAATCCACCCTAGAGCCTTCATGGGACCGGGACGGGCCCTCACTATGGTAAATCCTTCAATGTAAGGTTCGTCCCTTGGCCCAGGTGGGCCCACAACCCATGCCCCCATACACAGAGTCCGCCATTCTCTCCGTAATCTGCAGTCTTTATCCCTCGCCTTGCAAACTCACATTTCTCTCTTCAGACATTCGTTCCCGACTCAATCCACTTTTCTCTTCGCGTCTCAGCAGCGGTCGGTTTTTCCCAACACATCTTCCACGTGTATACAGTCCGCTTAACCAACGCGACTAATCATTCATCCTTTCACATGACCAACCCACTCCATACATACTTTCATTTATTCTCTCATTTAACCCCTTTCTTCACACCACACAATCTCTAATATGTTCATTCCTCATTTTATTAATTCTTCTCACACCCTAGCATGCCTTAAGATTGGTCCATGCTGAATCACATTGAACTTTAGATTCTATATTTGCTTCTTATTCTACTCTTTAGTCTCACTACCATACAGTAACACGGTAACAACATACCCTCCATGTAGACTCTAGGCGCACTCAAGACTGTAGTCCCGTTTATACATTCGACCAGCGGATTTAATTGCAGCCAGCCGAGCCTTCTGCGCTTGTCACAAAACTTTCTACTACAGCTCTGCATCATCCGTTCGCCTTTCAGCCAACATTCCAACACATACCCTATTTAAACTCAGACACTTGTTCGCTGCTGCTCACATCTAACATAATTTCACACAACCGGCGACTGTCCTCACTCACAACCATAACCTTACTCTTATCTAGCTTTACTTTCAAACCCCCGTCCGTTTTACATACGCCTGCCAAATCTCTCTACCAATCCTCGTCAGACTCTCTTCAGATGCTCGCACACAGAACCATCATCCGCATATAATGTATGGGTAGGGCACCCTCCACACTCTCCATCTCCCTCATTCTAACACATTTTCCTGCCATTCCCCACCTCGCATTCTTTCATAACCCCATCCATATACAAATTGAATAACCAAGGAGAATAGACAGGCAGAAACCCGTCTCCCTCTCTATTAATCCTGGAAAGCCAGTCACACGCATGTGAACCATTTTATTCTTAACTTATCTTTTACTATGTCATGACATACTTTTGATTCCTTCAGAAGCCTACCACCAACACCATGATATCACCTAATACCGTGCCATATAAGCTTCCCTATTAAGCTCTTATCATACGCACTGTTGTAGAATCCATAAATACCTAAAGTATACATTTATTCTCTCCCTCATTTTCTCAAGTCATTTGTTTTCAGATGTAAGGATTTGATCCAACATCCTTTAACCAGTCCTAAAGCGCACCTTGTGTCTTTGCACCGATCCAGGTCCTGTCAGACTCACTCGACGCACTCTTTCGGCCAAAGAAATACCAGCATATAGCCTTCCCTAAACACTCAAGTAGAACTGTATTCCCCTTGTTAATTTCTCACCAGTTCCCTTGTTCTCCCTTACCCTTGAATAGGGTACGTCCTTACTGCTCTCCTCCCCAATCGCTCTGGAACTATACCTGCCATATGAACGGCTGTTATTACACCAACTTCCAAATCCAAATCATCACCAATCTCGTCCTCCATCTTTGGATCATTTCTACTATCAATTGGTCCATCTACGACCTGGCGGATTTTACGCATTCTTGCAACTGTTCTCTCACTCTACCCTTACCTCCTCCTTACTAATGGAATCATTCCCAAAATTCCATTTCTTCTTACAACATCAAACGCACACACATTCACTATAACACGGGCTCATCATTACTGTAAGTATTGTGCAGATTTCGAGAGTGTTCTGTACCACAGTCTCCCGCTCACATGCCATGTTCACTCAGGTTACAAAAGCCCAATCCCTATTCATCTATTCTAGAGGGCATGATTCCGCCTTATTCTCAATTCTTAACGCTTTGCGATTCCTTCCAGAAGTAGCTTCCCTGTTCCCTTGTAATTCCTGCATTATCTCGCTTCGCAAGAGCTGTTCATCTACCTCTGTTTTCTTCCTACGTATGGCCACGTTTGTAGTATTTCGTTTTTTCCGTCCTTATAGATTCCAAGCATCTTTCTTTGTAAACTTCATCATTTGTGCTTTTAGTAAGCAGTTCACCACGCTTCTTTTTACCTTTAAACCGCTTTGCATCACCTCTTCAGTTCCAACATTCACTGTGTAACGGTTATTCTACTCTCCGACTTTATGCACATCCACACACTTCCTTTGCGAGCGCTCTTACATTGCTTCCTTTTTTTGCCCCCAGATTTGTTCAGTATCAACTGTGGTTCACCTTCAACCGATTTAGCTACGAGGGCTCTACATGACTTAACCTTATTGTCTGTCACGTTAAAGCTGTCTCTCACTCTTTAAGTTTTACCTACTCCGTTTTCGTATCAGCCTTCTTCTCTGCTCCAGAGGCCGCCACTAACTTAATTTACATAGAACAACATATGATGTCCGATATCCCATGTCTAAACCCCGTCACGTGATTTAACATCCAACACAGTACTTTGTCCAACCATCTCTCTTTTCACGCAACACAAAATCAATCAATACTTTACACTTCGGATACGTTCTCTAGCCTACACACCTCTATGTTACTTATGGGCTATCTCTTGTGTTTAAAGCAAGGTGATGACTTCACATCAGCATACAGGTCTCTTCTTGCATCAGAAAATCAAGTCAGCCTTCCTCAACCATTCTCATTTTCTCCCGGCCACCGCGGCTCGCCTTATAACTCTCGTTGTCTTTTTTGCTATCGTACTCTTTCTATAGCTTTTTCTCTTCGTCTCGCTTTATTTTCTTTTTTTCTATTTTATGAATGGCATCCGTAGCTACTGCTACTGCTGCCCTCTGGAATGAACTGGGTGGCATGGACCTTTCCAAAACACCTGTTATAATCTCTCAGATTGGATGTTGTTAGTGGCATGGTCTTCCGCCCTTTCTGATGCGTCGTTGTATATGATTCGCGCACGTAGTGATCAAGAAAGAAGGATGGGTATATCAGGTGGTAATCCACCATTGGGGGGTGGCGCGAGGGAGCCTCGAGGTGGTAGGCGTAAAGGTGGAGTTCGCCCTATTTCCGTGACCATATCGAAAGAAGGTGCTTCGTGTAGTAAAGTGTCTTCTTTAACCCAGCCTCCATACGAGCTATACACTACGTCGTGTAGGTCCGCAGTCACCAGAGCAAGGTCATTCAGAGTTGATGCACGTCAAGACATAAAATGCTTCAGGTATGGGAAACGGAGACGCTGTTGCAGAAATACATGATGATAATAAATAATTAGTAAATTTCATTACCTGTACGAGGTTCGTCACATGTGACTATTCGGTAATCCATGTTGTTTATACGTATCAATATTCAGTTAGGAGGTAGTGGATGTGACGCAGAGGTGATTCCGACAAGAGGTATAATATTCGAGTGGCGTTCAGTTGAAATCAATAGAACATAAGGTATTTAAGTCTGTATAGTCAGCGTCTGACTGTCTAATGCGGTATGAATGATTGACATACTAGATTATTACTATAACTGAAATTAATTTTGTCTAGAGTTATTAGGCGGTAAAGACTATTAGTAAGTATATATATATATATTTAGTGAATAGGATTACCGTATGTGTGTGGATGTTCTAAAAGAGTAGGAAGTAGAATGTTACAGTGAATTTATAGGATTAAGAGAGGTGTAATTGAAAGCGGTTAAGGTACAAAGAATAGCGTGGCTGATAATGTACTAAAGCAAAAGATGCATCGAATTTTCTTGTCAACAACTTGTCAAGATTTGTTCTTGGCAACTCATTATTAAGGCCTGGACTAACAAGATTTACCTTACTAAAAAGCGGATTTGGGAGGTAAGGTGCTGTAGTAGGAGCAAAACAAAGGTAAGACATCGAGGAAAGATAGAAAAGCAGTAGTAGCATTTGGAACGAGAAGGTAGAATATTACGAAGGAAATAGACGGCGTCGAGGAAGCAAGACGGAATGACATCGCAAGACAGAGCCATACAACTATGTACCAAGGTTGAACACCAGGAAGCGTCATCTGACTAGATAAGAAAAGCAAACATCCGAACAAGGACAGGAATACATGAGGATATTCCAAAGAAACTAATGCAGAAAAAGGGGACCTGCATTAGAACGCATACAACCATATAGAATAGGGATAGTAACGATCAGCAAGTTATCAGATTAGGTATCACATCTCGCTGATGAAAATCGCATGTGACCTGTGGAAAGTGTTGAATGAAAGAAGAACAGTCTTGAAAGATCCTGTCAAACACAATTACAATGAATTGATGATCGAGGTGTTAAGGTGTAACCTGCTCAATGACATACGGATGCAGAGTGAAGCATATGAGAAAATGTGTGGAACAGCAGCGCTAGAACGACAAGACAGATGGGAGAAATAACAATGAGCAACTGGAGGTATAGATTAGTATAGGAGCGCGAGAGGGTAGAGACTCGAGCTAGCGAACGTTCTACACAGGGATAATGAAGTTGAGATGAGATTGAATATCGTAACAGTAGGGAGGGATGATTTCCAATAGTAGTCCTAGCGCGAGTGAGAGAGACAAGCAATGGCCCCCATACAACAACCCAGAGCCGCGGGGCCACTCGTACTGATTGATGATCTATGAATAGAGCTTGATTTTGGCTCCGCGTCTCTTTGCCAAAACCAGCACAGTTTTCTCTCTCCTCTCAGATCGATGATCGTGTGATGATAGTTCGACTCGGAGTTCGGCAACTTTCTCTTCGGTCTGCACGCAGAGCCCGGGGTCGGAATTTGCACCAAACCACTCTACCTCCACTAATGGGTTAAGGGATAGGACGTCACAAGGGTGCCGCCTTAGACCTCGAGTAAGACATTCAAGGGAAACCATAACCGTACTATTCGATTGTTGTATGCAGTGACCGTTTGTCCCTAACAGTGCCCAGCCGAAATATCCATTCTTCGAGATATCTTTCACTTGATTAAGCGTCGCTTCGGTGCCTGAAGGGCTCTATTGTAAATGCCCGATTTCTTCAACCGAACAACGTGCTCTACAGTTTCGAGAGGTAATACGAATTGCGCTCATCTTGTAAGGATTTATGTTCCTTTTTCTGAGCCACTTAGCATTGCTCCTAAAGATTCGATCATATCTTTCAGATGAACACCAATGCTTGAGAAACACAAATTGCAACTTTAGGATCGTATAGCTGTGAAGAAACATTTATATCCAGACCAATTAGTCTATCAACTCCATTGCAATAATACAAGGTAACAAGATACGGCTCATGTATATACTTAGATACTTACTTGTACAAAATAAGAGATAATCTTTGTTTCTTTAAGACATCTCTTTTACACCATTCTTCATTTACTTTCCTACTTTACACAATCACTCTTACCAAACTTACTACTCACAACCCAACTCCCTACACATTTACAACACAACTAAAGAAACATATAAATCATACAACAGTAATCACTAACAACCTCACACAACACACTACTGACTTTAACATTCATTTAACATTTTTACAATACTTTCTTATATTACTTTTATACTTCTCCTCACATAGGTACTTCTTTACACTCAGTTGCGACTCCTTCACTATCACTAGACAAAGACAAATAGTCAAACACCCTTTCTTTCCACTCACCATAACTCTCACCCTTTCTACGTTTCTTAAACTCTTTCACTTCTAGTTCTTCATCATCCTTCTTTACTAACTTATCTTTTACTTCTTTCACTTGTTCTACTTTCAAATCCACCTTATCTCCTTCATTTCTATTATTCACAACATGCACCTTTATTTCTTCATCATCACTTTTGCTGACACTCTGTAATACTACCTCTTTTTCTGCATCTAACTCTTCCATACCTCTACTCCTACTTACTCTACTATCTCTCTCTGACTGTTCATCTTTCACTCTTACTAATACAGTATAACACCATTTTTTCCTCCTCGTTCTTCAGTTTCAGATCCTTATCAAACATCAAAATCTATACCACATATCTGACCAATCATTTCCAATTCAGACTTATTCTCTGTGCTACTATCCTTATCACTCTCTCTTCTAAAACTAATACCTCTTCCCATTCCTCCCCTATCCTCCACTCTTGCATTTACCACTATATTCCTTCCTCTACTAATTGCTACTCTATTTCTATTTACGTCTACTTTAGCCACACCCCTCATAGCCTCCTTCTCCTTAGCCATCTCTAAGTACACATTATATTTAATTAAGTATTAACAAATAATAATTAATATATAATATCTAGCAGTCTATATAAAAAGTTTCCTACTTAATAAAACATTAAAGTAATATGATAAATAATACCAATAATACTACAAACTTAATCGTAAGTATGCTTGACATATTTTTTGCATAACATTATTCTCTAATATAATATTAATGTTAAATTTAATATAGTAACACATGAGTAGTATATTATAATAACTTGAGCTATACTATATAGCAAGTTCAACCCATATTATCTAACAACAGAAATATAGATACATTTAATCAACCTAAATCGTAAACTATTTCACTACTTTATCAAGTCATATCTCTAGCGTTATAATTTAGAATAGTTAATATAGATTTATTATTTAAAACTAACAAAAAAAAATTTATATACAGAACGAACCAATCGAATAAATATGATAACAAATGAGCATGCATTTTCATTATTATATAAAAATGCTACCCTAATATCAGGCTCTAACTGTAAACTTCTATAAAACGGTAGAGCTTAATCATTATAATTGCATAGACAGTAATACTACTTCTTTCATGTTATATATCTATTTACCATGTAATTTACAATTTTTGATTATTTGTAATATATTATTATCTTTTTTCAAAACACTATTTTTGTTAAAAATGTTAATTTTTCATATGACAATTTTTTTATTCTATTTATAGGATTAAAGTATTAATAATTACTTTATTTGATAAAAAGATTTATTTTTGTATTTTATAACAATTTTCAAATTTTTATTATTATAATTAAATAATTGTATTTTAGTTTTAAAATTATTAATTTTATTAGAATTTATGTTATTTTTTATAATATTAAATGATTATATTTATATGATAAATATAAATACATTTTATTTTAAAATAAAACTTATTATTATAATTTTTATTTTGCAATTGAAAATAAAATTTAAATTAATTTATATACTACTTCAACAATCCCTAGAACTTACATATACATTTACATAGATATTAAAAACAAACAGTTCACAATAACATAACCTTAGTAATTACTTTATCAATAAACCCTTAATACAATAATAATATTATCATAATAACCTTATTTTTGTTTTATACATTATTACCAATATAATAATTCATTATAATATATATTATATATTATACAGAACCTAACTAGAATATTACTGCTAACTATATAATATCAATAGTTAGTTCAACTATGCTAATTAAAGCAAACTTAAGCATAACCTTTTGTAACCTAAATAAATCAAAATCACGGTCCATTACACTCATCCATACATACGAATTAAAAACTGCTAATCGATAACAAAAGCTCGCTTACTTAAAACAATAGTCTATATGATATGATGAAAGAGTAGCTAATATCACCTTAAAAAAACTAACCTATTACAACTTTTTTTCATAATACTATATTCTACTAACATCATGTTAATGTCAACATTGAATGTTATTACAAATACCTAAACAACAATTATAATCAATTAACCATGAACCTAACTATATAACACAGACCAATACGAAATTCAATGCCAAAAAATCAAAGCTTTCACGTAAGCTCTAATAAGAAGTATACAAAAGCATAATTGATCTAAGAATAATGTAACCATAATCCATATTGCATAAACTTACACACCGAAGTATAACTAGCTGACATTAAAAATACTACCTTACTATATTAACAATAAGTAAAGTATGCTTACAAATTAACCTTTAAAAACAACTAAATAATATTCACACTATTCCAAGTATAGTTCTACTATACATATAATGTGTTAATATTAATAATTATAATATTAATGTTAATATTTCTCACCCTTATATATAACAAAAAATATTATAACATTAATTCCACTATATATATATATATCAATATATTAATATATAAAGCGAATAAATTTAAAATAAATCAAAGTGTTCACATTTATCAATATATACAGCTATAACATCATGAACCATATTATATTAATAATACTTGATAGCTTAAGAATATAACAACATCTATGACTATTAATTATACAAATATGCACGATATAAACTGCTAATCAAAACATAAGCTCACTAAATTACAATCATAAAATAGCTACCATTGATCCATGAAAACATAACCTATTCTACACTTTTATCAGAGTATATTATATTTAACAATATCAATGTTAAATTATTAACATTATTGACATAGTAATATTTTCCCAAAAAATTATAAAAAAATATCAATAACCTATATTATATTATATATATTTAATATAATTATATATATACTTATAATATATAATATATATTAATATATTATATTATATAATATACCTTATATATTCATACTGAAAATCGAATAAATGCTAACATAATTACTAAAGGTGTATGGAAGGCAATGAATACAGTTTCGCGCACATAAAGTCTGATGGGTAAGGGGTTAGGGCACTATGAGTGAGAGAGAGTATGAAGAAACAGTTATCCGATGAGAGCTAATACAATTAACATAAAAAATACGAACAAACTGAAACACTTAAACCTACACTTAATATAAATAAGACTGTTAATAGAATAATATTAAAAAAAATCATATAAAAACACATAAATATAAAGTGTGAGATGAGGCGGTTTATTCAAGCTATAAGGTAAAGGGGGGTTTTGGTCTAATAGTATCAGTTTAATTTAGATTCATTGAACTGAAGTAATTATTTGTCAAAGTCATTATAAAATATAGAATTTATCATAGATATATCCTTAAGCATTATATAATAATATCATAACAGACTCATTGAATAATGATTACGTTAAAATATAAAGTTATTAACTTGTTCTTCGTTCATACAATAACTTTGACATAAGATATATAACAAATAAATTACTTTATAACACGAATTAATATACTGTACTACTACATATATACACAGTCACTAACGTAATTTTTACAACAGTTAAGAAATAGCTACCATTTAACCTAGAATAATATCATAACTCTATTATCTACACTTATCAAGTATAATAATATATCTTTTAATACATACATATATGTTTAATTATAATTATACATTGTAAATAGTAATATATTTTGTTCATAAATAATATCTTAAAAAAAAAAAATTATCATTAAACTCAAATTACCTACACATCATAATAAGACTAATTACGAATAAATGCTTAACCTAATATATCAAAATAGTAGTGCACCTTAATATAAAATAGCTGAACATTTAGCATAATCTTTGAAACTAAGAATTAAAATAACGTTCATAATCAATACTCTACATACATACTTCATTATCATTAATCGAACAAACTGAGCATAACTTATATTACATAGCTTACCCTGACTTACTTAACTAACGGTAAGCCGTAAGCTTAACTTTAACCTTATAAACGACTATATAACTAATTATTATACTTATATCAAAGTATATATATAATTTCTAACATATCAATAGTTAATTATTATAAGTCATCTTGGTTAAACCTTAAAATTTCAAAATTAACTGACAAAAATTGATTTTATAGTTAATTTAGTCTTTATATTCTAATAATAATAAAGAGATGTATATTATGTACTGTTCCAAACGAATTATTAATGTTTAAATTAGATCAACGCTTTATTATCGACTATCAACAAAACTTTGATGGAAATAAGCAACAATTTCAAGAGTGAATAAGTTCTCTAAAATTTACATGTTAGACAATTATAAGACATTTTAACCTCGACTAAACAAAGTTTATTGTTAACTCAATTAAGAAAATACGCTTAACTTATACTATTACTTACTATGTGCTCTACTAATAAACAAACTCTATTTCAAACCTTTTATATAGTATAAATTATAAGTATTTTATAATTATATAAGGTGGATATATATAGGTAAAAAATAAACAAATATGTTTAACCGATTATATTTTTTGTATATATACAATATCTGAATTTACCAATAGTTTTTTAAACAAAACTTTTTTTTTATTATATTTTTCTTGTCACAATTAATCAATTTTCACGTTCGCTGTCAAGTATTAGCAGGTGGCTATAATATTAGGCTTTTATATTCGTGCTTATAGGCTATAGTTAGGTATATTTTGTCGTTGTATCATTATAATTATACTTGTTCATGAGCTATGTATATATTTAATATATCTTTATTTAGGTCTGAGCTATATTGTTTTGCAAATAATATTAGTTGGCTACATGATATATAATATATTAAAATGAAATTATATTATTAATTATATTTATAAACATTATGTTTATATTCCAAAAGAATAGAATCACGAGAATATTCGAAGGGAATTTTACCCTATTCACTCAATATATGTCGCAAATTGGAAAGGTGCGTGGGACGCGAACTTCGAGGGTAAAATTCAGAGAACGCAGGTCGAATCAGTAAGAATCTGATTTTGCATGATTATTTGATTAAATCTTATGCTTTGGAATTCTTCTCACACATATCCATGTAAAATTCTAAAGCATATAGTGAAATATTACCATTTTTTTTTTTTCTTTTATCTTTCTTTTTTTGACTTAATTCATCTGAATATATTTAAAATTATTTCCCCCCTTTACGGCTCGAGCCGACGGGGACAGTTTAAAGTAACCTATACTAATTAGTTCAGTAAATGTGAGAAGAATGTATACTTTATTGTGATCTTTACGATAATAAAAAGGACAATAGACGATGTGAGTATATATTACTCACCAGACAAATGATTTTGGCAGATAATACGACTGGTCTTATTGCTTCTCTCGCGACAATTTATTTGTATCGGGAGACTATAATTAGCAGCCTATCGTCCTACAGTGTTACTCGATGGTCGTAAGTTCGGTATTCCGCTCTTTGTACTTAATTGAGCTGTATCTGTCGTGTGAGATCTCTGTAACACAGAAACTCTTATTTCGCCCTTACCGGGTATGAATTTCTCCCCTATCTGCATACCTTGCTAGTCGGCTCCTGTATGCCCCCTAAATGGGTGGGCATGATATACTTATATTATTTTAGCAGTTGCGTGTGAGACGGATATAGTAAAAAGTAAAGATAATTTTGATAATAATATATTTCTCATCAGATGTAAGTATATTTTATATTAGTAAATATATTAAGCATTGAATATGTTTATTGATAGATAGCTTGAATAAAAAGTGTGAACTAGGTTACGATTTGTACGCTTTGTTAGTTATTTTACTGTTGTTTTATTTAAGTTTATTGATTAATAGTTTAGTTAGAAATTTTATTTAGTGCGTAAGGTATATATTATATTATATATATAGTTGTGTTAAGTTATTAGGTTACTGTATGTTACATTATAATATTACTTATATTTATTGTCATATTTTTGTCAATACAATCTTTCAGTTTATATAATGTAGAAAAACATTTATGATTTATACAGAGCATATATTTGCGTTGATCACACATATATAATGTATATATAATTAGTACAAAATTTAATATATATATGATAATATTTTTATTAGATAAATATAATATTATATTAATATATAATCAATGTCATGAAATTCAGATAAAAAATAATTCATTTGAGACAATATAATGAATGAGTCTTACGGATGATATTCTTTTCTGCTTTTAACTAATTTGTGTTTATATATTATATTACTAATTTTTTGATAAATGCTATAAATAACATCGAATATACATTATTATCTAGTTTGTTAATGAATGCTTTTATGAGGAACTTTGTTTTATTACAGTTTATCTATTACTAATACAGTGTTGTTATGGTTTTGTCTTTGTTGTGCAGTTCATAAACATTCTCTTTAGCAATCAGGTGCGATTGCTGATCAGGTGTAAGATTATTTAGATCTTTAGGGAGAAGACATACAATTTCTCGCTTAGAGTGAGGGAATTCTTCATGAATATATACTTGGGTCAGTTGATAGATCAGTCAGTTTTCATCATAAATTACAGAATCAAAATGGTTGAGAGATTTAATATTTTTAAACTGAAGTAATTACTATAACTTATTTAATAGTTTTTAACACAGGCAATACAGATGTACTATGCCAGAATCTGCAGTCGGATCTCTGTTGATCTATTTTAGAGAATGCCTTGACAAGGAGGTATGGTTTGGCGAGTGTGTATATACTTACGTTGATTTCCATTCCCTATACGATTCAGAGTAATTGCTATTTAGTTAACTTTAATTCTTGATAAGTCTACAACTACATTTATATAAGCTTACGATAAATTTAAATTCTAACTAATCATGTAGGACGAAATTCAGACTCATAGAAGTATAATTATTTAATATCTTATTTCAGTGAGTGGAATAACATATAATTCAATTCATAATTTGTGATATCTTTGTTTCATCGTTAGCAATTAATTTATTTATATAGTTGTTTATATTGTATATGAATAACATATTCAATGCTATATTTTGTTTATCAAACTAAAAGTAGATAGTCGACATGTTATATGAAACAATAGATCACTACGTCAATACTATTAATTGATCACAAGGGAGATTCAAAATGCTAATCGTGTTTGTTATTGGTGTTTTAGATTTTTTTTAAATTTACTGATTTAATGATTTCGGTTTTTTTTGGCTAAGTAACATTAACAAACTCACTTATGCATTGAATGTATAAAAAATAATAAAAGTTTTTAATATAATATAATAATAATAAACTTTGTAATACAATAAACATCCCAATAAATAAATTTTTTATATGTAAATTTTTTTTCTTACATCACCTTTGCCTTCATACAAATAGATTCAAATTTTTTTATAACTTATATCATACATAAACAAAAGATTATAAATGTTTTATGATGCTATTTATTATAATTAATAAATTTAATTTTAACACAATTAATAAATCTAATTTGATCAATATATTAGTATTCATCAGATTGTGGCAGTGAATAGGGATGCATAGGTATAGAGGTAGTTGGTTTATGATTTATACTAATTTATCACTTTGTATTACTATAGCTCACTAGTAGAGTATGTGTTAATAATTATTTATAATATTAATTAATTAATATTTATTTAAACAATATATAAATAAAAATAAATAAAAATTTTGTGTTTATTATTATTTACATTAAAATATAACTTGATAATAATAGATTCAATAGATCAATTTATATCATTGGATTGTGGTTGGGGTAGATGTTATGGGGGTAAGCCTCGTCGGAGTAATATTTTATGATATATTGATTTACTGATTCACTATATAATAATAGCCTTATAACACGGTAATATTAATACTCTAGTTTTATATACGTTATATATATACGTTACTCAGAGATATAAAATTATTGTGCTATGTTATATTTACATAGAATATAATATGGTTAAAATCAAATAATAGATCAAGTATAGATTTCTAATATGATCATATACGGGTGAGTGGGAGTTGGGTAATAGGTAGTTTGAGGGTGGTTTATGATATTACTCATGAACTAACACTACACTGCAGCTCATCATTACGAGGTATCGCTAAATTATAGTAAATGCAAGTTCGTTTAGTTATAAAAAATGTTGGTCATAAAAATTTTAGTATAAATTATATAATAACGTTTATTAATAAACAATAATAAAAGAGATCAAAATTATATAAATTTTTTAAACGTTTCGAAAGGAAATACAATTTTTTATTTAGAAAAATAAATAAATAGAATGAATAAAAAAATAATTTAATATTTGAAAATAAGACTCCAAAGCTAACTAAAGCGTGACTCTTACCTCTAAGTCTCATTTAATTCCTTCTTTCTTCCTCTTGTGATTCTCCAAATTATAAACTGCATTTAGTACTAATTTATAATTTCTAAGATTTTTTGGGGGTCATTACAGCCCATACCTCAATATTAGGGATTAGTACGTCCACTAATAAATATACATACCGGCTAGCCTGAAGGATAGTAAGTTATAAAAACTGGTGTATACAAGTTTCATAGGTTCTATTGGGTCACGATAAATTAAGTATAATATCGCTATATAATATATATATATATATATATATAATATATAATACTATATAATATATTAGGTTAACCCATAATTAAAACGCCCACGGGACGGGGAGTCGGAATCAAAAAAAATTTTCAAGGTAGCGTCTATGATACAAATACTAAATCAATGCGAATGTTAAAAAAAATCATATCTAAATAACTACAAAAGAGCTACAGCGAATAAGAATACATTTTTGGAATCCTGGTAAAATTTAGGGAAATGTAAAAAAATTATGTTAATTAATTATAGTAATACATTAGGAGAAACCTTATTTAAAGTTTCGTAGGTGGATCTTGTTAAAATAATAATTTCTACTATAGTTTGTTTTGTTTTTTAACTAAACAATACCCCAAGAGCTCTTTGGTATTTGGTGGTCGCGGGGGTTCCTCGCCTCCCCTAATACGTGGGTATAGAAAAAACGTCCCCTTGTGTTTTCCGTCAGCATCATGCTCCCTAAACAATTCCGTGTATGCTTACTTAGAATAATATATATATAATATATAAATATATATATATATATATATATATATATTATATATATATAATTATATATATATATATTTAATATATAATGTATATAATCTATATATAATATATATATATAATATATATATTAATATTAGTTAATATATATATATATATATATATACTATAATTTCCCTCTAAGAACGTAAAAATAAAAATTTCCATTTCACCCCTCAATTATTTTATGTATAATGCTAACTGTGAAAATTCTTTTTGAATCCACCTCAACATAGCCTTGTCACACTTTGTCATAATATATATATATATTATATAATTATTATATATATATGTAATATATATATATATAAATATATAATATATATATATATATATATATATATATATTATCAGGCGCGGTTTTACAGAGGAAGCACTGAGGCCGGGCTCCTCTGAAAAATAAGAAGAAATAAAGCAATTAATTAAAATAATTCAAATTATATTTATTACTATTATTAAAAGGTTATAAATTTAGAAACGGTAATTAGATTCCCTATACTTGTCTTTTGAAAGTTCCTTTTTTTAATTAAAGACATTAACGAGGAATATCGATTGTGCTCCGTAGAAAGCGAATTATAAGCTTTCAAACACTGGTTATCGTGGCACCGTAATAGAATCTTCATTTCTTATTTGTCTATATTTTGATGATTTTTCCACAAGCCTCTTTCGAAAACGTCACAAAATAACGCCCCAAAAATTGGCAACACTACTCATAAATAGAGTCGCCCGTTTCAATTAATATGTGAAATAAAATAAAATAAAGAAAATAATTTTTTTTTTAAATTAAAGTAAAAAAAAACTAATTTAATATATATATATATATAATATATATTATAGTGTAAAATATAATATTATAATATATAATATAAATATATTTTATTATTATATATTATATATATATATTATATTATATATTATTTATTATATATATATATATATATATATATATAATATAATATATTATATATATTTGAATAAGATGATATAATATGATAATATATATATATTATATATATATATATGTAGTATTATATTAATAGATTTAGAAGACTCGATATATTTATATAGGTATATGTATAGTAATAGTTTTCAAAACAGTATTTCAATATATTATATATATATATTAGGTTAAACACACAACACAACCACACACATATCATTTTACGTAAATTGAAATTAATACCGTGATTTTACCAATCAAACAATTACATCTCTTTCTGAACCAAGGCACATATTCAAATATTTTAAAAAACATCGAAGAACGATTCAGAATGGGTTCTCCGGAATCTTAAGGTCTTGGTCTGATCTCCAAATTTCTGATACAACAAGCACTGTTGAAAGGTTTCTGCTAAATGTATAAAATACATTCCTTTTTTCACACGATGAGTCAGGACAGACTGTCAAATTTGGCTACTTTTCATAGAAACGAACTTTAATTAATTATTCCAGTCATCCATCCTGGTTGAAAATATTATAAATAGTTCGCGAAGAAAAGGATAAGATAAAGTGATCTTCTTTTTATAGACATCTACAGTTGGTGAGTACTTTACATACATTTGTATTCCTATTTTCATATATATATATATATATTATATATATATATTCTGACAGAATCGGGGGAGCCTCTAAATATATACATATTTGGTATTTATGGAAGAAGTATATTACTTTA
The DNA here is from genome assembly GCA_015478945.1 of Trachelipus rathkii. Classification (NCBI taxonomy): domain Eukaryota; kingdom Metazoa; phylum Arthropoda; class Malacostraca; order Isopoda; family Trachelipodidae; genus Trachelipus; species Trachelipus rathkii. The sequence continues at coordinate 16,553 of JABUQX010022064.1, forward strand.
ATTTTTGAACATAATTTTGTTCTTTTCAGAGCTGTATATATATATATAATTATATTATAAATTAATATTTAAATATATTATATATATATATATTATATATTATATATAATACTAATGATTATAATATCTATATATATATATATATTATATATATTATATATATCTTAACACATATATATATATTATATATATATATAGTATATAGATATTATATATATAATTATATATAATATATAAATAAATATTATAATATATATATATTATATTTATTATATTCAGTATATATATAATATATAATTAATATAATATAATAAATATATGTATATATTATGTATAGTATTAATATTATATAATTAATATATATATATATAATATATATTAATATATATAATATATATATTATATATATAATAATATAGTATATTATAATAATATTATATATATAATATATATTATATATATATATTATAAATATATAAATATATATTATGATTATATTATATATATATATATATATATAAATATTATAATATAATATCATAATATATATATATAATATATAGTAATATATATTATAATTATTATTAGTATATATAGTAATATAATATATTTATTATATTATATTGAAATTTTGCAGTCGCTACAGACCCGAATCTTTTCAACGATGTCTTCATCATTGATTCCCATCTGGATTATTTGCAGCGTCTATTTTCCTACTTTAGCGTCCATAACACCCTCTAAAAGATTATAAATCTTATTGAATCTTCAATTTGGGCAGTAACTCTATTTTTCTGTGTTTTCAAGAAGTCAATATTCTTTAAAATGATTCGTAGTAATATATAACTCTTTAATAATGCATGGATACAAGTTTATTTAGTCCTATATTATTTATTTTGACTGAATTGATTAACTACACATTCAACATATCTCCTTCATTTGAATATAATATGTAATATATGACCATGACCTTCCATGTGCTGATTTTTTCAGCCAGTATGGCGTCTTTGTGAGCTGTGTTGGTCCTTACACTGACTCCAAATATAATATATATATATAGTATATATATATATATATGATATATAATATATAT
>JABUQX010022065.1:0-2500 GCA_015478945.1 Trachelipus rathkii
TTATGCTCTGGAGAAAATTATTTTTTTTTTTTCGAATATAAAAAATGGGAATCCGAAGAAAAAGAAGAATTTCAAGTGAAATGGAATAATTTTTTTTTTTGTTGAGTTAACCCACGTGGAGTGACCACTTCAAAACGCAGGAAAAGTAGCTATACTGTATCATACTGTATTTTCAGTATAACAAACCAAGGAAGTCCAAAAGCTAGACAACATAAAAAAAACATTTATGCATAATAATAATAATAATAATAATAATAATAATAATAATAATAATAATAATAATAATAATAATAATAATAATAATAATAATAATAATAATAATAATAATATAATAATAATAAATTTTAAACTTTTGAATTAATTAAACAAATTAAAAAATATATTTCTATTTTATTTTATTGCCAAGATTTATTTGTTTCCAGTGCTACTCCACAAAAAAAAAAATTTCCTTTTAAATCTTAACAGGGGAAATTGTTGGAAAATTTCTTCTTTCTCCTGATCCCATTCAGAATAAAAACAACTACATTTAAAAAAGAAAAAGAGTTGTTCAATAAGCTTTGTCCGTCAATCTCAGCTGAAATGTCGTTACCCCATCTGCTAGTCGAGAATTACAACACAAAAGCTTCTCTTTTCATGGCAGCTTCGGTGATTTTATTTCCTTCAAAGACGAAGTAGTTAGATTCTTCCAAAGTTTCCTCTGCAAAATCCTGAAGACTTCTCAATGATTTTATTTTCGATTACTTACTTTAATCATCTTCGGGCGACAATTAAAGTCTATTTTGTCGATTCTGATTTTTTATAATTTTTACTTTTAGCTGTGTCACGGAGAATATATTTAAATTTTATTTCATTACCAAGATTTGTTTATGTCGAGTGGTACTCTACAGAATTTTATTTAAATTGTGGAGTAACACGTGAAATAAATAAATCTTACAATAAAATTTTAATAATAATAATAATAATAATAATAATAATAATAATAATAATAATAATAATAATAATAATAATAATAATAATAATAATAATAATAATAATATTATAATAATAATAATAATAATAATAATAATAATAATAATAATAAAGGGACAGTTGTAGGACTTATCTCTTGTTAGGTATGCTATTGTCAGGTCCAGTTTTGATACTATTCACATGTAAACATGGAAAAAATTTAAAAAATAAATATTTTTTCCCGTGAACAGATACAAAACGGTTGGATATACAAACAGATAACGTAAATAAAACATGTGTATCTTGCCCAAATAAAACATGTGTATCTTGCCCAAATAAAACATGTGTATCTTGCCCAAATAAAACATGTGTATCTTGCCCAAATAAAACATGTGTATCTTGCCCAAATAAAACGTGTATCTTGCCCAAATAAAACATGTGTATCTTGCCCAAATAAAACATGTGTAATCTTGCGTATATTCAAAATATTAATCCAAATAAAATATGTGTATCTTGCTCACAAATAAAAACAAGTGTATGTTGCCCCAAATAAAACCATGTGTATCTTGCCCAAAGTAAAACGTGTATCTGCCCAAATAAAAATGGTATCTTTGCCCAAATAAAACATGTATCTTGCCCAAATAAAACATGTGTATCTTGCCCAAATAAAACATGTGTATCTTGCCCAAATAAAACATGTGTATCTTGCCCAAATAAAACATGTGTAGCTTGCCCAAATAAAACATGTGTATCTTGCCCAAATAAAACATGTGTATCTTGCCCAAATAAAACATGTGTATCTTGCCCAAATAAAATGTGTATCTTGCCCAAATAAAACATGTGTATCTTGCCCAAATATATGTGCTGTGAAAATTTCAAATTAATAGGACAAATAATAATAAAAAAATCTACCTTATAGATATAATTTTTTGATTCCGAGCAAAAAAACTACATATGAAACAAGTCTTAAATAAAAGTCAACAAAAATTTGTTCACTAGTATTATTATTATTATTATTATTATTATTATTATTATTATTATTATTATTATTATTATTATTATTATTATTATTATTATTATTATTATTATTATTATTATTATTAATTATTATTATTATTATTAGAAAGTAATATTAATACCAAAAATAAAATTTCAACACATTAAGGCACTTCACAAACTTGTCTAAAAAGCTCCCTAAAAAAGACAAAAACAGAAAATATTCCATCTCAACTTCGCCAGTAGGAAAATAAATCATATCCACTCCTCAGAAAGGGGGTCCTAAGTCCGAAAACTTTAAAGTAGGGGCTTACTGCCATCCAGGAGGTTCAAAATGTAAGAGTTGCAGACTTCTTCTCTCAGAGTCGCTTCTTCGGATTTTCTTTCCTTTAAAAGTAAGCCACCTACTTTAGAGTTTTCGGACTGGCATCGGTTACACTTCTAATTTTCTAATTATGAGCATTCTGATAGCTCTTTCAGCGATCAACTGCCTCTACACATACGACCTAAGTCATTGTTGTACGATTATTCCTTACCACCTGGATTTACAGCTCCT
>JABUQX010022065.1:7500-20000 GCA_015478945.1 Trachelipus rathkii
AGCGCCTGGAGTGCGCTGAGGGAATCTGAGTAAATGACATAAGGACGGTCTTGGTTAAGGAATAGAATTCGAGAAAGGGCAATCATTATAGCTATTAATTATGCAGTAAAAATTTAATCATGAGGGGGGAGGGTATGTGAGAGGTAGCGGTCAGGAAAGACAGCAGATGCATCCACACTATCCCTTGTTTTAGAGCCGTCAGTAAACACTGGAATAAATCCACTGTGAACTGCAGAATGAGATAGGAATGATGCCTTTAACAAGGCAGCAGGGTGGCTAGATTTGAAGAGAGAGTCAGACCAATGAAAATGGTGGGAGCAGGGAATAACCAAGGTGTATACCATTCGTCATAAGAGAAAGGCAGCACCTTTTGCAAAGGGATGTTGAAGAAGTTAAGGGTGTTATAAACTGTTTGCAATTGGAGAGTAATTAGGATTCTGAGGTATCTCCAGCAGAATCGGTGTCAGAACAGACGGTTTGGGGTTTGGAAGCGAAGATAACTTGTGCGCATGATGTATTCTCTTCGAAGAGAGAGTGACATCACATTGGATTCAACTTCAAGGCTCACCCGGGGAACGATCGGAAGGGTCCAGTGGAGATACGGATCGCCTCGTTTTGGATGGGATCTAACAGGTGTAGTAGAGTTCGGGAGGCCTGACCATATACCACACAGCCATAGTTCAGCTTCTATTGGATTATGGCGATATAGAGACGTAAAAGGGACTTGCGATCAGCACCCCAAGATTTTGAGGCGAGATGACGTAATAGGTCAAGCACGCGATGACAAGTCGTTTTCAGGAGTTTAAAATGCGGTGCGTATGTTAAGTGGGCATCTGAAATGAGTCCAAGAAATTTAACTTTTGAAGTTACAGGAACGGGCGAGCCATATAATGTTAGGTTCGCGGGAGGAAGGTGGCAAGTTCTTCGGCTCCTCTTTTTTCTTAAAAAGTACTGCTGAGGTTTTGGTGGGTGAGAAATGAAAGCCATGGAAGTTATCCCATTGTGAAATATTCTCAAGGCAGCCTGGCACCGGCTATATATAGCACGAGGTAATCAACATAGAGAGAAAAATTGACCGTCGCTGGGATAGAAGTAACAATGTCATTAAATCAAAGAGCAAATAGTAATACACTTAGAACACTACCCTGCGGAACGCCTTCTATCCAGAGTAAAGGTGGCGTGACAGAATAGAAGAGCACCGAACCTGGATGAATCTATTTGACAGAAGGCATTTAATGAAAACAGGGAGTTGTCCACGGAAACCGAGCAAGTGGAGTTTGAGGCGAACCCCAGTTCTCCACGTTGTGTCATACGCTTTTTCAAGGTCAAAAAGACACCAAGAACCATCTCACCAGTTGAGAAGGTTTCCCGGATATCATGGTCCAGTTTTAACAAGGGATCCACGGTCCAACGATTTTTGAGGAAACCAAACTGGAAGTTTGAAAAAGCCTGGCTACTCTCCAGAACAGGGAGAAGGCTGCCTGAAACCATTTTCTCCATTAATTTACAGGTCAGCGAAATTGGTCTTTGGTTGTCCGCCAACTTCGGATCTTACCCAGGTTTGAGGATCGAGATTACAAAAGCTGTAGTCCAAATAGATGAAAAAGAAGATTCGATCCAGATCCCACAAAAACGCAGATGCCGAGGAGTGAATATGACGGAGCATAATGCACGAAATCATGTCTGGGCCAAGAGCACAGTCTTTGCTTTCCACAGTGCAATTTGATACTCTGCAAGTGTAAAAGACGTTATAGGTATGATCTTCCCTTTTCGCTGTTGAAAAGTCTGGCAGTGCAGTGTTAGTTCTCAATTTTTGAAAAGCTTCAGGATAGCGGAGAGAGCTCGAGTGTTTAGTAAAACTATAACCTAAAGCATCTGCAACAGCAGCAGGAGCGGAGATCGTGTCGGTTATATCAGACCCGTAACGGAGGACTGTGAGTGAGAAGTTATTTTAGCGACGAGATATTTTCTGTGCAACTTTCCCCACTAAAGGAAGGGGAGTAATAGAGTTGATGGTCGAAATATAAGTTCGAAAATATTGTTTATATGTTTGGCGATTAATTCGCCGAGATATCGCAGCAGCTGCTTTAAAAAAATCATGTTTGGGGTGGTACGGGTCCTTTTGTATAGCCTGTAGGGTTTCTTCTTCTCTCGATTAGCTTGTGCGCACTCTTGGGAACACCAAGGGGTTGCCGACCGCCTGCTTGCGGAAGATTGCGGAATGCAAGCTTCCGCTGCTGTGATGACAACTTGCTGGAAGAAGTGAAAGGCATCATCAACAGTTGGAAATCACTTATTGAAGGGAGAAAGTGGGATATATGTGGTCTGATAAAAAGGAGCACACTCCGCTCGGTCAAAATGCTCTGATAGATAATGATACTTCTAGTTAAAGAATGAGCTTTTTTCAAACTTAATTTCCTTTATTATTATTATTATTATTATTATTATTATTATTATTATTATTATTAATTATTAAATTATATATTATCGATTATTATTTATTATTATTATTATTATTATTATTATTATTATTATTATTATTATTATTATTATTATTATTATTATTATTATTATTATTATTATTATTATTATGTCTGATTTTAAATATTTAGGGTATATGTTGGATGAGAAGGGAACGGATGATGCGGAGTGTAGTAGGAAAGTTGTGAATGGCAGGAAGGTGCTTGCTGGTGCAATTAAATCGTTAGTGAATGTAAAGGGACTAAAGTCTTGAGTGTGCTAGGTCTTTACAATGAGGGTAAATGTGTTACCCTGTGTTATGTATAGTGTAAGAACATGGTCCTGGAAATTAAGAAGTATAGATCTAAGTCAAATGTGTCAGATGGACAATCTTAGGGAGTGCTAGGTTGAGAAGAATTGATAAGAATGAGGAATGAAGTTTATAGAGAGTTGTGTGGTGTGAGAAAGGGGTAAATGAGAAATAAAATGAAACGTTAATGTTTGAGATGGTTTGGTCCATTATGGATTAGGATGAATGAATAGTCGTTTTGGTTAAGCGGATATATAGTGGGGAGAGTGTGTTGGGAACCGACCGCTGGGAGCAGCCGAAGAAAGAAGTGGATTGATCAGTAAACGACATGTTTTGAAAAAGAGAGAGAAAATGTGAGTTTGGTAAGAGGCGAGAAAGGTAAAAAGGTGTATAACAGGAGTGAATGGCGGGGGATTGTGAGGGGGTATGGTTGTGGCCCACCTGGGCCAAAGGGATGAACCCAACATTGACGGATGCTACTGGTGAAGGTCCGTCGCTGTCCCATAAAGCTTTAGGGTGGATTTTCTGACTGCAAAGGATTTCTCACTAATTAATGGTACTGAGGGGGCGGTAAGCTGGGCTTTCTTTTTCGACTTTTGTCATGTTCTTCTACTGCTTTTCTTTTCCGATGCTCGTCACGCACCTTACTCCCATTCTTGGGAAAATAGAAGGTAGATAAAGAAAGAAAGAAAGAAAGAAAGAATTATTATTATTATTATTATTATTATTATTATTATTATTATTATTATTATTATTATTATTATTATTATTATTATTATTATTATTATTATTATTATTATTATTATTAATTATTTATTATTATTATATTATTATTATATTATTATTATTAATTATTATTCACTTTATATAATAAGTCTGAAACGTTTTCATAGATCGATTTTAATTATTAAACAATGTATATAATTATTAAACATTGTACAAAGCAATATACATTAAACATTATACTAGAATGATGGGTTTAAGCTATTTGTTTCCAAAATGGTAGAGATAATGCTGCACCGAATATCCATTTTCAGCTCTAACTAGTTGGATATTCGGCCATTTTATAAATTCTTCCGAAGACCTTTCCTGAATATTATAGCACTAAAGTCGGAGATCTATTTTACTAGATGTTTTGTTAAAATGATATTTGGATTGTAGCCTACTGTAAATAGGAGTTCAGAGACATCCTGTGAATCCTATAATTTAAAAATTACTCTTTACTACTGAGGAATGCTCAGTATCTTCCTTATAACTTCAAGACAATTTGGTTTAGAACTTAATAGGAGTATACCGAATATTAGCATCTACGGATATATGCGTCATTTTCAAATCCGCAACCGCATCTGCAAATATCAATAATGATTTTAAGGGGATTTCAAATATGCAACTCACCAATTTGCATCCAGGGAGCAGATTTGAAATGAGTAGAAGAACAGAGTGTCGAGACATCCTCATATGAATAGAAAAGATTTGATGAGCAGTTGAGATCGTTAAAGAAAACAAGGAATAGAGCTGATAAGACAGAACTCTGAGGAAACCACTAATGACAGAGTAGGAAGATGTCGACAAATCAACCCAAGCGTTATAAGGGAGAGTGACGAAGCACTGAATGAAAGAAACCCACAAGAACTATTTGAAAGAAAATTAGACAAAAGTAAGCAAACGGAAGGAGGAAACACAAAGGAAAGGAAGAGAGTTTGGAGAGCAGCGAGGCATATTTTACCCTGTCAAATACCTAGATTGTAAAGAAACACCAAACAAGGTTATCCGTAGTGCCTAAGAGCGCAAGACCACAAATCTTTGAAATAGGATAGTATATCTCCAGTAGAGCTCAAGCGCCGAAAACCTTGATCTTGATCGGAAAGAAGGGAGTGGGATGATCCAAGAATTGCGGAGTAAGAATGGTTTCAATAATCTTTGACAGAATACAAATGAGAGCAATAGGACAATAGTCAAAAATGTAAGAGAAGCTTCCTTTCTTCGGAATAGGTTGGACATATGGGCGCTTCCAAAACTGAGGTAAAGTGTTAATACCGATGTACAGAAAGTATCCTCCAACTAGTAACGGCTTCAGATGCTTGGAATTATATAAGGAGGAAAAAAGAAATACTAAAAGGTGCATACGTAGGAGAAAACAAGAGGTAAATGAACAGTTTGGAAGGAGGATGAATGGGGACTTACAAGGGAATAGGCAGCTCTTCTGGAAGGGAAGCGCGACAGGTTAAGATGAGAATAAGGAAGTCTGCTTAGAATAATGAATAGGGATGGTGGCTTTTGTAAACTGATGAAAATGGAATGTGAGGATGTGGACAAGATCACTTCGAAAAATCTACACATATTAACAGTAATGAAGAAGTGATAGTGAATGTGTGTGGGTTTGATGGTGCAAGAAGGAATAGGTATTTTGGGGATGAGATTAGTAAGGAGGAGGTAATGGGTAGAGTGAGAACAGTTGAAGAATTGGTAAATCTGCAGGTATATAGATGAAAATTACTGGTGAAATGATCAAGAGGAGGAGATGGTGATTGATTGGATTGGAAGTTGTGTAATCAAGCGTTTATGGAAAGGGTATAGTTCCCAAGGATTTGAGACAGCGCCTGATAGTACCCTTAATATAAGGGTAAAGGGGAGAAAAGGGGAAACTGTAGAAATTATAAGGGAATTAGTTTATTGAGTGTTGTAGGAAGGTATAATCCTGGTATTTTGGTCGAAGAGTGCTTCGAGTGACTGAAGGACTGAATTGGTGAAGACAAGGTGCGTTAGGAAGTGGTTAAGAGGATGTTGGATCAAATTTTAACATGAAGCAAATTGATGAGAAAATGAGGGAGAAAAGAAGAATAAATTGTATTTAGGTTTTATGGATTTGCAACAGGCGTATGATGAGTTAATAGGGAAGCTTATGGCAGGTGGTTAGTGATATATGGTGTTGGTGGTAGGTCTTTGAAATAAAATCAAAAGTATGTATGACGATAGTGAAGCGTGTGTAAGAATAAATGGTTGTCAATGGGATTGTTTAATACTAATAGCAGAGTGAGACAGGGTTGTGTTTATTTGCCTTGGTTATTCAATTTGTAATGGATGGGGTTATAAAAGAATTCGAGGTGGGGATGGCAGGAAATGGTGTTAGAATGATGGAGAATGGAGATGAGGGAGGGTGCCCTACCTATTATATGCGGATGATTTGGTTCTGTGTGGCGAATATCTGAAGAGAGTTTGAGAGGATTGGTAGAGAGATTTGGCAGGGTGTGTAAAAGGAGGGGTTTGAAAGTAAACGTAGATAAGAGTAAGGTTATGGTTGTGAGTGAGGACACTACTCAGTGTGAAGTTATGTTAGATGATGAGCAGCTGGAGCAAGTGTCTGAGTTTAAATATTTAGGATATATGTTGAATGAAAAGGGAACGGATGATGCAGAGTGTAGTAGGAAAGTTGTGAATGGCAGGAAGGTTGCTGGTGCAATTAAATCGTTGGTGAATGTAAAGGGACTAAGTCTTGAGTGCACTAGGGTCTTACATGAGGGTATGTTGTTACCTGTGTTATTGTATAGTAGTGAGACTATGGTCTGGAATAAGAAGTATAGATCTAAAGTTCAATGTGTTACAAAGTGCACTTAGAAGTGATAGAAGATGTGCAGATCAAATTATTACAGTGAAGCATGAGTCAGAAAATGAGAAAAGAAGAAACTTTTTGTTTTAGGTTTGAACTAGCAGCAGATGTATGACAGGATTAATAGGCAAACTCTGTGGAAGATGTTAATAATATATAGTGTTGGTGGTAGGCTCCTGAATGGTATTAAAAGTATGCATGTTGATAGTTAAGATTTTATAAGAATAAATAGAGTGAAGAGTGAATGGTTCAATATTAATAAAGGAGTGAGGCAGGGATGTGTTATGTTTCTATGTCTATTTAATTTGTTTATGGATAACGTGATGAAAGAATTTAAGGATGGGGTGGCAGGGGAGGGTGTCAGACTGATGGAGAATGGTAGAGAGTGGAGGATGCTTTACTTATTTGGTTTTGTGAGGTGAATCTGATAAAAGTATGGTGGCAGGCTGTGTAAAGGAGTGGGTTTGAGAGCAGTGATGGTGGTAGATGAGAAGAGTCCGCAATGTGAAACCATGTTAGATTATAGGCAAGTGGAACAAGTATATGAGTTTAAATACTTAGGCTATATGTTGGATGAAAAGGGAATGGAAGATGCTGAGTGTAGTAGGAGAGTTGTGAGTGATATTTAGGTGGCTTGTGCAATTAAATCTTTGGCGAGTGCATGGGAACTAAGTCTAGAGTGGGTAAGAGTTATTCATTAAGGTATGTTGTTACAGGTGTTAATGTATAGTAGTGAAATTATGGTGTGGAATAAGAGGTATAGATGTAAGGTGCAGTCTGTCCAGATGGATAATCTAGGTGGGATGTGTTACGTGTGAGAAGAATTGATAAAATGGAGAATGAGAGTATTAGGGAGTTGAGTGATGTAAAGAAAGGAGTAATGGAAGAATAAATGGGAGTGTATTAAAGTTATTTGATCATTTGGAATGGATGAATGGCAGTCGAGTGGTTAAGCAGTTGCATAGTGGGGAGTGTGTTGGGAAGCGACTGGTTGAAAGACCTAAGAAAAAGTGGATTGAGTTAGTAGTAAGGGTGTCTGAAGGAAAGGAATGTAAATTTAACACAAGCGAGAGGAGTGGTGCATAATAGGACTAAATGGAGTGGTTTTGTAAGTGGGTATGGTTGTCGGTCTGGCAAAGTTGTTAAACTCTGTCATTGACGAGATACCACAATGGGGTCTGTAGCGGTGTGTGAAGCTCTAGAATGAATTTTGGCTGTTACGGGCTAGCACTTAAGGGTAAGAGATGAGGGTATGGAGGGAGATTTCCTTTCGACTTAGGTCATATTCCCTTATTGTTATTGAGGAGGATGTGAGTTGTGGAAGATCGTGCATAAAAAGATTAAAGAGTGTTGGTGATAGAATGGCACCCTAGGGGAATCCATTATAAAACATGTTTGTACGAGAAGAGTGACGTCCTTATATAACTCTCGCGGTGTGACCAGATAGGAAATTTGCTATTATTTTCTTGTCAGTGATGGTTATTTCTGTGTGTTTAACATTTAGCCTATTAAGAGGTGATGTGGAACTGTATCAAAAGCCTTGTTTATGCCTATTGATACTAGAATAGTACGGGAAGGGTCGTAGGTTATGGTTAAAGCCAGTGAGAATGTTTTGTGTTAGATTGGTAAGTAGGGTGGACTGTGTGGTAGTGGAAGTTTTTTTTGTCTAAAACCATGTTGTGTATTTCAGAGGGGCATGAGGGGAAAGATTCTATTCAGAATTAATCTCTCGAAAACTTTAGATATTGTAGAAAGCAGTGATATAGGTCTATATGATACTGTGTTGTTGGGTGGTTTGTTAAGTTTTATTATGGGAAAAAGTGTGCAGGGTGTTTGCTAGTTTGCTATGCTACATTAAATAAAATGGTATTGGTTCTAAGGTGTTTGACACCAAATTTAATACCCTCAACCCAACCCCATCTGTCCCTGTATGTTTTTAATGGTGTTAATGTATTGTAGTGAATCTCCTAGGGAGGGGGGTTGTTTTGTAAGTTGTTTAATTACTGACCTTTTGAAGTGGGGATTGTGGGTTTATGACTGATTTTAGAATGTGGAAAATATTTCATTGATTTTTTTGGCTAGGGATTTTATTGTTTTTTTTACGCAAATTGTTTCGCGGGTTGATGAGGTTGAGTATGTGAGGTTGGATTTTTTTTTATAGTACAGAATACTTTTATTGTGTTGGTTTTGTGGTTTAGTGTAATGATGCCAATTCCTATTCTGATTTAAGTTGATTCAATAATTTATTCTATTGTCGAGGTCTAGGACTTGGTTTAGTTGGTTTTGATTTGGTTGTCTATTTTGTAGTCGAGGGAGTTTGTTTTAATAGGGTGTTGATTTCCGATGAAAAGTCGGGATTGAATTGCTTGTGTAAAAGTCACTTTGGTCCTGCCATCGTCATTGAATTTAGGTTATATTTTTGCATCTCTGAAAATTTACACTGTCATATCTCTAATCTATATTATACATTCCAGATTCAGTAATTGAAATAAGAACAAATATCAACTGAAGCAAAAACTAAGTATTGCAAGAACCCTGAAAAATGAAATAACTTATCAGACAGGGTAAGCCTGTAAAGATTATATAGGCCCTATATATATAAAAGTATTATGAAACAATTAAAATAATCCTATAGTGAAATTTGTATATTATTATTATTATATTTATCTATTGAGTATTTATTTATTTATTTATATATAAATTACGCTATATCATTAAAAGGTTCTAAAACTGGGGTGGAAAAATCATCCAATTTTTATTCACAGGTTAGAAAGGAGAACAATTTCTAAAACTGGGGTGGAAAATATCACAATTTCTATTCATGGGTGGAAACATTGGAATTTGTTATCACTTGAATTCTGAAGCGGTAACACTATTACAAACAGAAGATTTACATCAAATCTACAGCTACAAAATCCTAATATAAATTAAGTATAATTCTTTTTGGGTACTTAGAATACAAGTAAAGATAAGACTTTATAACATCTTTATAGTAACTGATCCACACCTAACAACACCCGAAACATCTTGCTTACTTTAATATTAAAGAAATAAAATTCTAAAATAAAACGGGTTAAAATATTGAAAAGTAATAAATAATTAAAAGTAAAACAGACAAGAAAATACTCACTACTGTATGCTTTGTAAATAAATATTCTTGTAATAAAAACTTTCAAAAACACTGAGGTTATTATTACTGTTTTCTTATTTTCATTTTAATTTCAATTCATGCATGCACTATTTCTCTTTTTAAATAATTAGGTTTTTCGAATATTTTGACACTCGGGGGGACCAGACTGCGGTTTGGTCCCGCACTAAGACACTACCCCTCCCCCTGTATGGTGAAGTTCTAATCACATACTTTGAATATCCAGACATGGTTTATTAAACACCATGGTAAAATTATTATTAGATACAATTTTTTTTTTTAAACAACACATTACACCAAAAAAATAAAAATACAAACACATGAGAAAGGGCTTAAAGAACCCCACTCAGTGTCAGTGCATCCACTAATTTGAATTCCTTCCTTGGGTTTAAATTTATTGTCGCACCAGTTAACTCTCCCCTACAGCAGTAGCCGTTGGGGGCAGATTTTTTGGATGCTTCTAGGATTATTTTGTTAAAGTGTTGAATTGATTTGTTAAGAGATTGAAAGTCAGTATATATATATATATATATATATATATATATATATATATATATATATATATATATATATATATATTATATATATATATATATATATATATATATATATATATATATATATATATATATATATATATATATATATATATATATATATAAAATGGGGAAAATAAATATTAAAGGAATTTCATTCTCCAGACTCCAGCTAGAATCTAAATTTTGATTCTCCGACCCTTGGCCAAAATCACTCCCCAGTGCATTAATAATAATAATAATTTTATTTTAACTCTGATGAGTTCTCACTCTATGGGTGAAGGGGATGGTAGGTGTTTTCTTTAACTTAGGGGTCATGTTCTTTCTAATGACATTTGTTTTGTTTACATTTAGTAACAACAATCTACTACATTTGTTTCTGGTGTATGTTGCGTAACTTATCCCCAATAATAATAATAATAATAATAATAATAATAATAATAAATAAATAAATTAAATTATATAAATAAATAAATAAATTTAAATAAATCAACTGAGGAAAGCTCAAACTTGTTTTATTGCTCGTAGATCTAAATTTTAATGTTTAAAAAACATTTTAAATACTTATAGTAAATTCACTTCTAAAATAAAGAGAAACTTTCGGCCCTAAATATATAAAACATCTAAAACTAAGGGCATAGGATGGCGAAGAGTTTGAGAGAGGGATTCAAAATTTGTTTAAAAATTTATTAGAATGGAGAGCTTTTAAGCGTAATGAAAATTTTAAAAATTTTGCCATATGTTGAAAAAAAATAAATATTTTGAATAAATTATCTCACCCCTTCCCAAAAACCCCCTACCCCATGCCCATTTCTAAACATAAATCAGCCAAATGGAACTTACCTTTCTCTCTCCCTCTCGATCTTCTGTGGTCCTTGTGATATTACTCAAAAGCAGGTGGTGTCATTTGAACTTAAAGCAGAAAATCGTAATTTTGCTTTAAACAAAGTATGCAGAGCTTTACTAAAATTAAAAGCAGTAAGATCAATCTGTGGAGTTCACAAGCTGAGCACAAGGGAAAGTACGCAAGAGTCAATATCAAAAGCACTACTATTTAATTATCATAACTTTTTATTAAGTTTGATGCTCATTCTAAATATCTTGAATGAGCTCGTTTTCAAGTTGTAATCCTAAATTTTCAAAATGAGCAATTTTATACGGCAAAGCTTTTGAAGATTAAAACTATACAAAAGTAATTATTTTACAAGGAGAATGGAATAAAAGCACAGAACAATGTGAAATGGTAAAGTATAAAATTTCAAAATATAAAGTAGGCTTAGGCTCTATTTTATATAATAATAAATCAAATTTTTTAAATAAAATTTTAAAGTATGAATTAGTGGAATTAAAAAAAAAAAAATCTGATGAAAAAATTATGAGTGTTGTTTGTCTGTAATAATTAAACCCTATCACCAAACAAATGTCGAAAACTTAACTAACTATTTATGGCAAATCAGTTTTGAAATGTGTTTCTTATTATCTTTATTTTATTATTATTATTATTATTATATATCTATTATTATTCATCTTTATTTATTTGTGATATCTATCTCATTATTATTATTATTTTTAAATAAAAATCCAGAACTCACTAGCTATTACATATTAGGTTTAACCGTCGCTCGATGAAAATAATATTGCAAAAATAAGTAAATTTAAGGAAGGTTCCAGTCATTCTTGTATTACCGTAGGTATGTAAACTATATTACTTTTTTTTTTTTTTTTTTATGTTATGTGAATGGTTTGGAAAAATTCACACCACCATTTTATAAAACGTCTTAGAATTGTTTCATTTTTTTGGTTTAACTTATAAAATAGTCACCTTTATGCATACTTCCTTTACAACCACAATTTACACTGATCAGCAGTTTTCTCTTTACTTTCTGAAGTGAAGAAAATATTCGAATTGAAATCCAAATCGCAATTATAAAGTGCATCAAGAAAAAGAAACGTTACTAATTGCGATTTCAATATGCATAATTTAACCATCTAAAATATAAAAGAACGAGGGATAGACCAGGCTGGACACCTGGTGATGTGCCTTGACGGAAGCTCGGTATAACTTATAAATAAACTGTTCTTGAATCCACTTTTTTTGGGTTGCGAGGATAGCTCAGTTGTATAGCATCGGGTAAATATTGTCCTCATTCGCACAGGCGGTGGTTCACTCACACCATTTTTTCTTATCTTCCCATTATATGTTCTTTCTCTATTTTACTTACATCTTCTAATTGCGATTTATTGCAATATTTAATATATTATATTAATAATAGTATATCTATATATAATTTAATTATATATATATATATATATATATATATATATATATTATATATATATATTTATATAATATAATATATAAGTAATATAGCTAAAAGAACCAAAACAAACTTAAAACATTATTTATTTAGTTAATTATTTGACTAGTTTCGGGTGATC
>JABUQX010022065.1:25000-55286 GCA_015478945.1 Trachelipus rathkii
AGCCCATTTTTACGTCAATAGAGGTTAATCGGCAAGACGTTCGATATTGGAGCAATGGATAAGTCTGACAAAGATGTAAGATTTAGACAAAGATTTAATTCATAAATTATCTTGAGGAAAGTATTGAAAACTCCATTTATATAGGGAAGGATGCATGAGAAGTATCTTGATCTTTTGCAGTTAGCAAGGACTTGCCTTGTCCGACATGAAGTTTGAAAATGTGGTAGATTCGAAGAATTCCGTTTTACGTGGTGGGCTTCTTGTTCTTTAAAAACAATTATTGGAAACTGGTCTCCTACGCTTAAAATAAAATTCTTGCCCACATTCGCGCCATTTTTCTTGCTTGTTTGGTATTACATCTTGTTGGATTTAATCCCACATCTTTTGCAACTTTTCTCGCCTTTGCTTCCATTATTTTTAAATCGATGTCATTTGCGCATTCACTGTAGGCAGTTAAAATGTAACGTAATTTCATAGATTTTAGGGTAAATAAATTACAATATAGGGTTCAAAACCAAACCTTACCTTATATATGACTTAAATTAAACTTCCTCCTTCCCCAATAACTTACAAAAAACCAAACAAAAAAAAAATTATATATATATATATATATATATTTTATATATATATATATTATATATATATATTATATATATATATTATATATATATATATATAAATATATATATAATATATATATATTAATATATATATGGTCAGCCTCTAGAAGAGCCCACAATCCATATCTCAAAAAAAATACAATAGCTACCGGGAAAGGGAATACATTGTTGGAATCTGGTAAAATTTTAGTTATGAAAATGTAAAAAAATATTGTTAATAATTATAGTTAATATTAGGAGAAAGCCTATTTAGAGACCTTTTATACGGAACTCGTTAACAAATAGACTTTCTAGTATAGTTAATTTTTTTTAAACTAAAGAATACCCAAGGGTATACCGCCACCGATGGGCAGTGGAGTCGGGGTCTCTTGGGCCTTTCCGGGGAAACACTGGTAGGACTTTCCCCCTCCGGGAGTCTCCGAAAACCCAGCTCTTTGGTATTGGTGTCGCGGGGGTTCCCCCCGCCCCTCCCCTACTGGGTTTGGAAAAACTTTCCCCCCCTGTGTTCCCCGTCTGGCTCGAGCCCCCTACATTTTTTGCCGTGTAATACCTTACAAATAATTATTATATATTATTATATATATATAATATATTATAATATATATATATATATATATATATTATATATATATATATATATATATATATATATATACTTTGTTCCCTCCCGGCTCGAGCTCCCTAAAAAAAATAGTCAGTTTTTACATTTTCCTATCTAAATTTTACCGGATTCCATCAATGTATTCCTTTTCCTGGAAGCTGTTGTAAGTTTCTTGAGATATGGATTGTGCTCTTCTAGAGTATCATATATTATATAATATATATATATATATATATATATATGTATATATATATATATATATATATATATATATATATATACTAAATATTATATATATATATATAATCACGAGTATTACCAAAACGAATTTAACATTTTAATATTTATATATGCCGACTAGTTTCGAGTAAGAATTTACTTTCCCATTTTTCAAGGCTTACAACGTATAATGATTAAAACTTTAAACAAAAAGACTTAATAGAAAATAAAAAATTAAAAATAAATATAAAGGTAAAATAACTAAATCCTAAAGATTAAATTAATATTTTCAAATATTTTAAAATTTAAAGAGATCTCGATTTCAACAAAATCTAACTTCATAATTAAAAAGATTTTTAGGTCAATTTCTGAACAATGAATTTAATTTAATTTCCCATAATAGCATTTGGAAAGTTAACTATTTCATTGACGAAAGAAAAAGTGTCTTTTCCTGAATATTCAATAAATGTTAAATTTTCTAAAATTGTAACCAAAAATTTTGATAGTATATAAATAACAGTGCCAATAGCAAATAAAATTGGATTGACCGGGTAGTCAGAATAATTTACTTTTGGTAATTCGTAAAATATTCCTGGTTTGGCACCCGAGGAATTAACAGAAGAGAAAGTACTATCATCAATTTTGTTAGAACATTTTTATTTCCTAAGCAATCTATTCAATTTATCTTCAATAAAGCATATAATTTTTTGCTAACTTTCGGTTATCTTTAAATTTGGTTGTATCAGAAAGTATAGTTAACACTTTATCAATGTAGTCATTTTTATCCAGAATCACGACGCCAACTCCTTTGTCTGGTTTAGTAATTATTAAATATTTATTATTGGAAAGCTCCTTTAAATTTTTAAAATCTTCTTTAGAAAATACATGAACAGACTTCTTGGGTTAAATTTGAGAAAGGTTGTAAAAGCTAAATTTCTAATGTCATTAAATATAGTTTTTTGTTTCTCTTCCGAAAATTTGTACATTGGAGATATATATAATTTTTTTAATAGCTTCTCAAAATGGAGTAAATATTTGCAAAAGTTTAATTTCTGGGGAATAACTTCAAAATTTAAACCTTTGGCAAGAGTGTTCTTAGTACTTTCGTTAAACTGAAAGGAACTGTAATTAAAAATTACTGAATTTGGATCAATGTTTTCATTACGTAATGAAATTCCTAAAGATAAAAGTTTTTTATCGTGTACTTTCTTAATAGTACTAGAAGTGCCGTCTATGGTTCTAGATAAAATACGATTATCAAATATGAGGTCAAGGCACGAAAGAGTTAGTTTTAAGTCAGCAGAAAATTTTTTAACATTTGTTGATGCAGTTTTAATCATCTTCTCTTTATTTATTATTTCATTATTCAGAAGAATCATTTGACATTTCTTGTATGATCTCGAACCATACATTCGTTTATTCCATAGTTTAAAATATATGAACTTCGGAAAAATTTTGCTTACTTTACAAGTTTTTAAAAATAAAAGGTCAAGTTGAAATTTTGTTTCCTTAATCATCTCTTTTTCAAGTTTTCTAAATTTATTCAGAACTGGTCTTCCATATTTTGTTAGAAGAACTTTAGAATAGAAACTCGATAACTGAGGCGGAATTTTATAATAGCGAGTATTACCAAAACGAATTTAAATATTTTAAATAATTTATTAGCCGACTGGTTTCGGGTAAGAATACTTCTTCCCATTTTCAAGGCTTACAATATAATGATAAAACTTAAAACAAAAATATTATAGAAAATTAATAATAATTAAAATAATATAAAGTTAAAATAAATAAATCATATAGATAAATTAATAATTACAATATTATATAGTAAAGAGTTCTAGATTAATTTTTTGTCGATTAAGCCGGTTAAAACACGTCCATCCGAAATATTCCATTTAGTAATGAAAAATGCTGTATCGTCTCACAACTCTTTCAGGAATGCAAATTTAAATTTCGTACTCGATACTCTCAAAGATGTTTCTCTCAATCAAATGCTCACAGAAAACCTCCTTTATTAGACTGCTCTGATTTAACTAACATTTGGCACATTTTATTTTATTTCAGACTCGCCGCCAGATGGACTGCGGCGCCGCTGCTGGTGGTAGGCGGCATTACTCGCCCCCGATACCAGCCGCGATGCATCATCGACAAAAACTGTGCTAGTTTATCACGGTAAGCCGTAGGAGGCCCGACCTCCACAAGCCCCCGCCTAAATTGGGATGTTCACTTACAACCCAGGAGGGGGCATTAGCTGCGGAGCCCGGCCGCGACGCGGACCTCGGACAAGATCTAAGGGCAAGGTGGGATTATCCAATCCTACATGAGGTCAAGCCCACGCCGCGGAGTCACCCCCGCTACCTGTAGGATAGAGCTTGGACCCCAAGATGCATGGAGTCCACACCCATCTTTCCGGACTACAGAAGATTGAATCGGATCCAGGGCGGTGGCTCCTTGATGTTACAACCAGTTTTCACGCACCCTGCTATCGGGGGCCTTTAAAATGATATTTCCAAAGGGCGCATCTTATCCTGCACTAAATGGTATATAGTCTCACCAGTCGGCTTGACCGACCGCGCCAAACCATCCAGCAGGCGACCGGGAGGAACTTCTCGACAACTTTTCGTCGCTAGGGTACCGGCCCGCCCGAAGTCCTGCACCCCTTCCGGGATCCGTACGAGGACGGGAAAGCCGACAGGCGGTCGAACTACTACCCCAAGAGTGCGTCACACGGAGTATCCTTTCGAGAAACCTGCGGCCATTCGCTACGGAACCCCGGTGCCACTGCCGGAGCACCCTTTCGAGAAACCCACGGCCATTCGCTCCGGGATACCAGCCGCACCACCAGAGAGTTTTTTTCGAGAAACCTACTGCCATTCGTTCCTGAAACCCGGAACCACCCCGGGGCAGAGGAACCGACCCCCGCGCCCGAAGGCCCATGTATGAGAACAGAACCCGCGCAGCGCAAGCCCCCGCGTACAGACTTCTAAAACCGACCCCGGGGGGTACCGGCCAGCAGGAATCACTCAGAACGAGCGACCCCGCTATGCAAGCCCCCCGGGGCCTTTCCGGGAGTGTGTCCTGACTGTGACACACGCAGTCCGCCCTCCAGCGACAACATGACTGAGCAGCAACGACCGACCAAAGACAGCTTGCACCTTCTCGAGGACTCTGACAAAACTGCACCAGGCCTAGCCTGATGGTTCCTTAACCAGCACGCGAACGTGCTGGCGGCCAGTATGGGGCTCCTCACCTACTTACACCCAAGTCAGGCTGAGCGTTCCCAATATAATGAAAAGACGGTCATATAACTCCATGAGACCTTGGACGGCCTCCTATATTCCGGCACACCAACAACAGACAATCAGCCGCGCGCAGTGCTGGCCCACCCCTCGAGCTCCCTCTCCAGAGCTCGATGGCAGACCCAACACCCTCCGTCCCAACCTGACTCAGTCCCCCAAGGCGCCTGACTCTTCCTAGACTGCCGCAGGTCCTGGGAACGCCAACTCCCTGATCCGGATGGGCTGTCCCGATCGGCCGCGAGCTCAAAAGCCATCTGCCCCTGTTGGGCGGGCACCCCGTGCCACTGACAAGACTATCCAAGCGCCATCCTCGGGAGACCTCGCCTCTTCCGAACGATGATCAGCCCCTGGTCGTACGCACCCAAACCCGCTGAGCGCATATCCACGGCACTATTAGCGGCCAGATACCCGCGCCACGATAAGGTTACTGTCCCTACATCGGTTCGTCGGGCTGGGCGAGGATTTATGCCCCGTGCCCTTTCACATTCATCCGCCCAATCCAGTATCGCGGCGTTGTTGTAATACTGCCGCTTCCTTTCATGTGCGTCACTAATGGAGGTGATTGCCGCGTCGGCCACAATCTGGACATCTATGACGTGAACCCCACCGTCCGCAGACTTGAACACCAAATCGGGCTTCCGAGGGCCGTCCGGCGTGTTTATCCTAGGCTCCACTACCACGTCTGCGTGAGCCTTTCGCAGCATCAGGTCCACAACGCCATCGTGCCTCTTCACCCGATTGCGGTGGGTTTCAGGACATCCTTGCAAACGATGTCCTAGACTGTCGCCGACCCGACAACAAACCGGGCAGGAAGGGGTACCCCTTCCACGCATTCTACGCTCCCTGTCGGAAGCAGGTTCCCTCGCAATTTTATGGCGTTAATAAAATCTCGGCCATTAAAGAGTTTGGTACAATTGTGGATCCATTGATGGGAGAGTGCTGCGACCTCTGCGACACCCCTTAGACCCTTCCCGTCACAAGACGACTGCAGAAGGCGGAGGTGAAGATCTGTTTCGCTCGTACCGCCATTGATGCGCTCGCCTTTCACCTGCAACGTCTCTACCCTTCTGAGCACGTTACCGAAGAATTGACTGTCCACAAAGTGTCGAAGAACATCGTCGGTAATGTTAACCAGCTTGGACAGTCTGCTGAATCCCAACACCGGCACCCGTGTGGAGATATGAGGAAAGCCCAAGCCACCCCTTTTACCGGAGAGTGAAAGAACCCCAGAGATACGTCGACAGGGAGATGCAATATCTGCCGTACGTAATCGCGAAAAGTCCGGTCCAATCGCTCCAGCTGGCCTTTCCCACGTCGAAGGAAAACACCAGTACGTGCCACAACGTGGGGATCAGCTTTTCTTTGATAATCCAAAGTTTTTGCTGTGGAGTTAGAGGACCGTTTTTGACCCTCTCCAGTCGGGAAGCGAAATCCGTGTGTACTTCTGCGAACCCCTGCTTGAACATTCCGATCTGCACACCCAGATACCGGTATGTTTCGCGTATACTAAGTACCGGAATATCCCCATCCTCGCCGCCGTTAAACGGGGTCGGGTCGCAAACCAACCTCTTCATTTTGCCATGTTGAGCTATTGCAAAAGAGGCGCATTTGCGCAACCCAACGAGCGACACGCCCTCCAAGTAGGGGTCCAGGATGGATTGTAAGCCGACCCTTGAAGAGCTAAGGAGGACCACATCATCTGCAAATGCAAGGTGAGTGACCTCCCCGTCGCCCGCGGGTACGCCGACCCCTGGCGGGATATTGGCGAGAACAGAGTCCAGTACAGCGTTAAAGACGAAGGGTGACGAAGGATCGCCCTGCCTAACACCCCGATTTATTGGAATCGGGGAACCCAGAATATCTGTGGTAGCACCGGCATATTGCTGCACGATGTAATTCTTAAGAAAACTGGGAACCCCAACCCTCAGGAGACAGCGTGCAATGGAGCGGTGCGAAACCGAGTCGAACGTCTTTTTCAGATCTATGAAGGCGCCGTACAATGGAGTCGACCGCTCCTGCTTTGCTTTACTGAGCAGACCTCTCGGCACCACGATATTCTTTGCACAACCATCTGCATTTATGAACCCCTTTTGTCTGGGCGAGATGGTCGCGCATCACATGGACCTAGAGGCCAGTACTCGGTGAAACACACGAGTCAGGACCGACGTTATGGTAATGGGGCGAAACTCGTCCGGGCCGTTGACAATAGCCCCCTTGGGTATGAACACGGTTCTCGCCGCCTTCATAGAAGGCGGCAGATCCCCAGATGCCCACACCAAGTTGAATAACGCCGTAAGCAAAGCTACGGGTACTCTTTTAATAGCGGTGGTGGTGAGACCGTCAGGACCCGGGGAGGTACTCCCCATGCCTCGTAGTGCTTTTGCGACCTCGTCAGTTTTCAGCGCAATTAACAGTTCAGGGTTCGGGTTGACCTCTCCAGACGGCCTGTCGTCTGGGACGGATTCGGCGCCGAAGGTTTCCCTCCAGAACCGAATCTTGTCCGCGTCTAAGATCTGATCCTGCTGAACGATGGCATTATTCAGCACGGCATCTGCTGCCCTACCCCTGGACATGGACCAGAGCCGTTGGATCTTTGCGTATTTCCACCTGCGAAGATCACGGTTCCCCAGAGGAGGATCCCTCACGCCGTTGGGCTACCGGCGAAGGTCTTACTTCAGGATCCACCCCCGCTGCACCATATACGATGTCAAGGAGAGACAGAGCTTGGAACTGCAAGTTAGCAACTCCAATATCCCGCACAGGTGGGAGAACCCCCTCACAGGCGTCAACGACTAAGCGATTAACCTCGTCGACCAACTCCTGTCTCACCTGCTCGTCTGTCTGCGCTAGGAGTCTTACCTCCGGAGCTTGTCCCTCCTCCTCCCCAGGAACATCTTGGGCCGGCCGCCAACGTGGGGGCAAGGCCTGATTTTCCGCAGCCCCCAGATCATTGTAGTCCCCCCCGCTTACGACAGTCTTTAATGGCTTCCAATGACCTGGTCGGGACTAGAGTTGCCAACCTTTGGTTCATCATCTCTGCGCCTCCATCGATGGTAAGCCTTGCCTCGGTGTTAGCTAATGCTGCACGTTCCGACTGCTGCCATCTCACCTTCGTACTTGGTAAGTCCGCAGCAGCCTGGGCATGGAATTCCTCCAGATGCATACGCCTGCGATGCACTCCCTTGCCTGTCACCGTCGAGAAGTCTCGATCACAGTCCCCACACGGGAAACGCTCGGCCGGCTCCCCCGCACCGGCGTTCCCTGCGTCCGGACGTTCGCGCTCCCGACGATTCATCGAGAGTAGATACAAAAGTTGTAAATAGTACTCGCGAACGCCAAAGAGTACCTATAAATAGGCAGAGTGTGGTCAAATTAGTCGCCCTGTAAACAGGTGAAAGCTGTCAATAGAATATCAACAGACGCCACACAGGGTATGCCGATTCTCGATGTTGTATATTTCTTAGACGGGTCTGAGATCTTTCTTATTTCTCTTAATACGTTTCTCTAACGACACTTTATACAGAAGCTTTGACCAGAGAGTCATTAGCTTTAATAGAACTCTGTGCTCTGCATACCCTGGTGGCGGAATACCTCGGTGTTGCCCGCTTCTTCGTTGGAAGGACCGGGAGTTACGAAATAAAGTATACTATTTATATATATATATATATTATATAATATATGTATGTTCTATATTATATATATATATTTATATATATGTAATATATACTCGCACACTTAATTTTTACTTCATGAATCCTACCGTATACTTTCAAGATAACTCATATCTTTTTGCATTATTAAAAAGATCGGGTCGCACCCACAGAACTGTGTAAAAACATTCATTTGTTTTGATTCTTGATAATGTGATTGATTATACGGCTTTGTAACAACCCTTACGATTACGGATTATCCGGCATATTTTTCTAATGTCGAGTCATATGTCAAATGTCTGAGAATTAGTATTTGCCTATGAAGTGAGGAATATTACACCAGAAACTGAGGAAGATTATTTCTGCATAATAATTTATGATATTTGATAATTTACATAAAAAAAATTATTGCTTTTACCAAAGTGAAAATTTACTAATTTGAAGATACTTTTATATTGATGATTTAAAATTATTGCAATTTTTTTCCATTGATTTTTCAGCAGCATGAATATTTTAATAATTAACCAGAGACTCGGCAACAACATTTTTATCGCTAGAGTCAAGATTATTAGGTAATTCTGGAGGTGCGATTCCAAATCTGTCATCCGTTTTTCCGTGAATCCAATCAGAGTTTTGAGATCAAATACTGCGGTTACTAATAAACAGCAAATTTTCATAATTTTTTGAAGACCTGAACACTGAACAGACTCACAGACGAGAATAAAGGTAAGATAAACCAAATGCGAATAATAATAAAAAATAAATTTAATGGTCCGCTAACACCAAGATTTTTTAAGAAAACGATCTAGATGGGAATGCATTAATTGCATTTTTAACCATTCTAAAATCGGTTGGATTAATGTTATTTTTCTGGTTCCATGCATCTTCTTTTTTTATGACCACTGTCTAAAAACTGTTCATAGTTTTTAAGCTCTTGGTGGCAACGTGCTGATGTTCGTTAAGTTCCGACTCTCATATCTATTGCTATCTTCTTTTCATTTCACAGATGCCCTGATTTGACTCTCTAGCCAGTATTTCTCCGCGTTGTGACGAAGGGTCTTCCTTTCCTTTAATTCGATTGATTTCTCATATTCGTCACTCTCAATGCTCTTAGCGACCTATAAAACGTGGAGAGTTTAAAGAATTTCTTAAAGAAGATTTAAAGCCAATGATATTTATATTAACTATTTTATAACAAATAAATAAGATTATATACTAATAATGTCTAAAATCATCAATATAAATACTATTATTATAAAATGATTTAATAATATCATTAATATTATTAGTATTAATGATTATTATTTTATTATAATACAATTCTAAGTAACGAGGAGTTTGGGTAGGTGAGATGTTAGTCCTGATGTCGATCCCAAACGCTTCTTGCAACTTCATTCGCCTCCTCCATTGAGTTTTAATCTGTGTTTATAATATTTGTAATTTTAGCAGTTAAAATTTTTATTGCTGACGCCAATTGCGTCTCTTTTTGTTGCGACGATGTTACCTAATAAGGGAAGGGAGTTGTCAAGTGTACAAATTCTGATACTTTTTTATTTTTTTTTAAGAAATGATGGAATTTTAGTAATTTACTTTACTTTCAATTAATTTTAAATCTTATTATTCTGCTTCGCATAAGCAATTAAATTTTTTTTTTCATCGTCGCATTGCGTCCCTTCTTAGCTTTGCACGATGCAAACGAAAGCCTGTGCCGCTTCTTGGCATAGCAACAAGTCAATAGTGTTGAATGTAGGCTATTTATATTTTATAATAATTATATATATAATATTATATTTATGTATGTATCATATATATTATATTATATATATATATATATATATATATATATATATTATATACGATATATATATAGTATATAGTAGAATGTACAGTAATACACTAAGTTTGTAAGTTATCAAGTTAGGAGGCCTGAATAATAATAAAACTGCAAATATATCAGTTCTTAAAAAATTTAAAGTCTTCAAGTAGAGCGTCTGAAAGAGGATCAGTATTCAGTAAGGATCGAAAGCCAACGCTCTAAACATACCGAAGACCATTGTATTAATGTGAAAATTATTTAGAACTTTGATATATTGCAGTTGATTATTAATTTCAGGCCTCCGTAACTTGATATATTATAATACTATATATTATTATAGTATATATATATATATATATATATATATAATATATTATATATATATATATATACTATTATATTAATAATATATATAATATAATTAATTATAGGTCGCTCTCTCAACTAGTGCTTCGATCCAAACCATGACCAGCCAGTCTGCTCCATCCATTCCATCAAACAACCCGGCAGATTTGATCAACCCGAGGGAACTTCTTCCGGCTAACCGGCCCCACCCTTCTGATCCACGCGGCTCTTCCATCTGATATCAAATGCTTAAACATTCGAAATTAAACGGAGCTTTCAGCTATGCTTTGTCATACGCTGCAAAAAGCAAGTGAGACGCTCTTACTACAGTCCTATCGGCAAACAGATACCGCGGTAAGACAGGGTGACTGATTAACCGTATGTCGCTTGCGGATCTTGGTCGAGAGATTTATGCTTCCAGCCTATTGAGTCCACCCAATCTTTAATTTTACAAAGCAGCAGGTGTTGATCATCGCTTGTTTCTCTCATAGGCTGTTTTAGGCTGGTGATTGCCTCGATCGGAGACAATTCTGAACATCACAGTGGCAGGACAAGCACACCTCGACGTCTTTAATGCGTTTTTACATATTAAATCAGCGACGGAACCTGGCGGGGAGTTAGATTCTACGGTTCGAATGCCAACAATCGCCTGAGCTTTTGCGCAAGCGCGATGCACCAGTAAAGAAAAAAAACAGTCGTTGCGCAACCAATTTAGGTGCGTCTCTGACCCTTGCAGCTGTCTACAAAACGTTTCGCCGCGATCCATATATCAGTAGTATATATCAATATATACCTATATATATTATATATATTATATATAATATATATATATATATATATATATATAATATATTATATATATATAATATATAATTGAAAAATTAGAAAATTTAAAAATTGCTATATTTTGAATAAATAAAAGCTATCTATACTGCTAATACTACTACAACTACTGTTATATTATATTGTACTATAATAAAGAAAGTTAAACCAATCCCTTTTTTTTTTATGCATATTTTGTTTAATTTTATTTTTATTTTTTTTTATATATTATAACGTCTGTTTGTATTTAATCCAACATCTGATGTAACGTTCTTCTCCTTTGTCTCCATTGTTTTTAAGTTGTCTTAAGTTATCTGATTAAGGCAAATGCATCATAAAACATAGTAACCGCTTGTTCCCTTTATTAGACTCAAACCAATAAAATAGAATCATTTCATTACCAAATATAAGTAAATTGTCAATTTTATGGTTAAGGGGAGACTTCATAACTAGACCCCCTACTTTTTGAAAGCAAAATCAAAAATTTTAACATTTGTTTTTATTATCTTAAATTAGTAGCAAAAAACTTCCTCCTGAACCATCACGTGAATGTAAATTGAAATTGTTATTTCACGCGCATGTCTTTTGATCAGAAAAATTTATTTAGAGAGGTGTCGAACTAAAAAATTTCAATTCCAGTCAAAATTGCAATTCCAGGATTAGGATCAAAAAATGTTTTATTTATAATTATAGAAAATCTAATTTTTTTTTCATATTCTCAACCTCTAGCTCATTCTTCAGATTTTACTCAGTCAAATAAATGGAGCCAGATCCGGAGCCGGAGTCTTGGTATATTTTTTTTCATGAAAATTTTTTTAGCATGAAAAACTAATTTTACAAGGCGATGTGATGAACAATTTTCGAATAGTACAGAATCCTTAGTCCGGATCCGGATCTGGATCCAAAGTCGAGCCAACCTTCTTGTACCTGTAAATGCTGATTTTTTTTCGAAGGAATATTGTGTTTGTTGTTTAGGAATCGGGCTTATTGACTGGCAAAACTTAATGGACCCGGGAGCTGAAGCGAAGTTGGAACTGGAGCCGAAGCCGGAGCCTGGGTATGATTTTATTTTTCTAAAAAATATTTTATAGGTGAGAACATTTTAGTTTGCCGAAGACGTACTGACACAATTTTCAAATAGTACAGAACCTTAAGGAACGATCCGGAGCGAAGGTGAAGTCGGAGCCGAAGCGGAGCCGGAGCCGGAGCCATGGGTATGAATTTTTTTTCAAAAAATATTTTTTTTAGGTGAAAAATTAATTCCAGAAGACGTACTGGAAAATTTTCAAATAGTGCAGGAACTAGGGATCCGTCGGAAGTCGGAGCCGGAGTCGAAGTGGGAGCAGAAGTCAGAGCCCGGTGCCGTAGTTGATTTTTTTTCGAAAAGCTATTTTTTAGGTGAAAAAATTTATGCGCAGAGAATGACTGAAACCAATTTTCAAATAGTGACAGAGAACCTTAGTTGGATCCGGAATCGAAGTCGGAGCCGGATTCTGGTATAATTTTTTTTTAAGAAAATGTTTTTTTTAGATAAAAAATTTGTTGCCAGAAGACTGCTGAACAATTTTCCAATATGCAGAATTCCTTAGTCGGATCGATCCGGAACCGAAGCTGAAGTCGACCCAGAGTCAGAGGCGGTGCAATAGTATAAATTTTTTTCAGAGAAATTTTTTAGATGAGAAATTTATTGCAGAAGTCGTGCTAAACAATTTTCAAATAGTGCAGAAACTTTAGTCAGATCTGGAGCCCGAAAGGTGAAGTCGGAGCCGGAGACGGAGCCATGGGTATGAATTTTTATCAAAAAATATGTTTTAGCAGAGAGGATGACAAAGACAAGATTTCAATAATAGTGCAGAATACCTTAAGTCCAGGTCCGGATCTGATCCGGATCCAGATTCGAAGCTGATCCTGGGTATAAATTTTTCAGAAATAATTTTCTTAGATGAAAGAATTTATTGTTAGAACACCTGATGAACAATTTTCAAATAGTGCAGAATCCTTCATATCGATCCGGATTTGGAGTCGGAGCCGGATTTCAAGTCGTAGATGGATTCGGAGCCAGAGTATGATTTTTTTCGAGAAAAAAATTAAATAATTTTTATTGATAGAATACGTGCTGAACAATTTTCATGTAGTGCAGAAACCTTAGTCGATCGAAGTCGAAACCGGATCCGAATCCGGGTATGAATTTTTTTAAAAAAAATATTTTGTAGGTTTAAAATTTATTGCCAGAGAGTACTGAACAATTTTCAAATAGTTCAGAAACCATAGTCAGACCGGAGCCGAAAGTGAAGTCGGAGCTGGAGTAGGAGCCGGGCCTGGGTATGAATTTTTTTCAAAAAAATATTTTTTTAATGTGAAAAAATTTTAATGCCAGAAAACTTACTGAACAAAATTTTCAATAGTGTAGAAACCTTTAGTCGGGCCGGATTCCGGATCAGATTCGGAGCCCTTATCTTGTTATAAATTTTCAAGATGATAATTTTCTTGATGAAAATAAGCGGTGAAGAAGAATGTTGCTGAACCAAGTTTTCAAATAGTTGCAGAATCCTAAATCGGATTCGGAGTCGAAGTCGGAGCATGATTTTTTTCGAAAAATATTTTTTTGTGAAAAAATTTATTGATAAAGAAGTGCTGAAAATTTTTAAAATAGGCTGCAGAAACCTTAGTCAGTGGTCGAAAAAATGTATTCGCCAGAAGACGTGTTGAAGCAATTTTCAATTATATAAAGAAATACTTTAGTCTCGGATTCGGAAGCAGACCATTATATTGTACCCCAAAGTATGAATTTTTTAAGAGAATATTTTTTAGTGAAAAATTTATGAAAGAGATAGTGCTGAACAATTTCAAATTGTGCAGGAACCTTTGTGGATCCGGATCCGGATTCCGGAGCAGGATCCGGAGTCGGATTCTGCTTTTATAATATTTTTCAAGAATATTTATTTTAGTTTGAAACGAACGCATAAAGAAGACTTGGTGACTAATTTTCAAATAGTTCAAACAACCTTAGTCGGATCCGGATCGGATCCGGCAGTCAGGATCGGAGCCGGGGTATAGAGCGATCTGTGTATAAATTTTGATAAGAAATATTTTTTTTAGATGAACAATTTATTGCCAAGACGTGCCGAACAATGTTCAAATAGTGCAGAAACTTGAGTCGGATCCGGATCGCCGCAGTGTGGAAACGGAGCCGGATTCTGGTTATTTTTGTTCCTATAAATTATTTTTTTTCGTGAAAGTTTCTTGCATAGAAAACTCATATGAATAATTCAAAATTAGTGAAAACCTTTAGTCGGATCCAGCGCCGGATATGGAGCCGCAGCGGAGTATGAAACGGAACCTATTTAAGCACTACATTTAAAAAAAATAATTTTTGTAGATGAAAATTTATTGACAGAGAAAGTACTGCACAATTCTCAAACAGTGCGAAACTATAGTCGGAGTTGGAGCCGAGGCGGACTGGAGAAACAATGGATTATTATTTTTTCTTTGGGTTGTAAAAGAAATATACCAAAGGCTTGAATTGATTCATTTGAAAAAGATATATATCTATATATTACTATATATATATAATATATATATAATATATTATATATTATATTTATATATTTATAATATATATATATATATATATTTATATAGTATATATATAGATATACTTCTGGAAGATTATGATTGGGTTATGAAAGATCAGAGGTGGGGTGAATGGTAAGTAGCAAGGGATGGTGTTAGGGTAATGGAGAATGAAAGAGAGTGGAGGGATGCCCTGCTTATTTATATGCGAATGATTTAGTTTAGTGTGGCGAATCTGAAAAGCTTGTTGAGGGCATTAGCAGAGAGAGATTTGCCAGGTGTTGTAAAGGAGGGGTTTGAAGTTAAACGAGTATAGATAGAGTAAGGTTTGGTTTTGAGGTGAGGATAGTTCTCTGATGTACAATTATGTTAGATGGTGAGCAGCTGGACAAATGTCTGAGTTCAAATATTTTAGGATAGTTTATGTCGTGAATGAAAGGGAACGGATGATGCCAGAAAGTGTATATGAAGTTGTTAATGGAAGGGAAGATGGCTAGACTGCAATCATCTTAGTGGATGCAAAGGGAATAAGTCTTGAGTGTTATAGGGTTCTGACGGTATGTATTACCTGTGCTAATGTATCAGTATGAGACTATGGTCGATAAGGGGTACAGATATACAGATATGATATAGAATTCTGCTGGGGTACACGGCATTTTGATGGCTTGCTCCTGGGTTACAGGAGCACAAAGTCAGGCCACGGCGATATGGGCACAACATGCTTGTTGTGACAATTTTGCACTAATAGGACGAAAAAAAAATCACGTGCGCCAGGACTCGAACCATCGACACAGCGTCGTCTGGTTAGACAATGTACAAGAGGTTAAACCACTAGTGCAGATACGGACACCCAGAAATAAAAGATATTTCGTTTACAGTTTTTAAGATTTCTTGCTTACGATTTCACTGCACTGTTAAAACTCAGGATACTTATTAAAATCACAGAAGGATGGTTGAAGCCTTCCTGGGCTACACGGCATTTTCAAGGGTGCTCGAGGGTAACAGACCAACCGACCTAAGGTCAAGGAACGCAACAGTCGCACACTATTGCTTTCTGTACGACCAATTTGCAATAGGCGGCGAAAAAAGTTCGCTCGCGCCAGGATTCGAACTATCGACAACAGCGTCGCGATTAGACAATATACAGGAGGTTTCCACTAGTCGATCCGCCTCCTAGAAAAGAACGCATCTTGGAGTTTTCAAGATCTCCTGCTTCAATACACTGCTTTGAAACTCGCACTTAATTGAAATCCAGAAGGTGATTGAATGTTACATGTCTGAAAAGCATCTTCGGGATGACCTGGGTTACAGGAGCAACGACCAAAGTCAAAGAACGCCGACACGCGCACAAGATGCTTGTTGCGACTTTGCAATAAAAAGACGAAAAAATTTCACTCGTGACAGGACTCGAGCCAACAAATGCGTCGTCGTTAGACAATGTAGAGTGGCTCTACTACTAGTCCGATCCCCTCCAGAAAGAAGCATCTCGAAGTTTTCAATTCTCCTGCTTCGAATCACTGACTTTGAAAACTCAATACTGTATTTAAATCCACAGAAACGATGGTATTGGATACCCCTGGGCTATCACGTTTTCTTACAGGGGTGTGGTCATGTGTTACAGGAGCAAACCGACCAAAGTCACAGGAACGCCGACATGCGCACAAATGTTGTTGCGACAATTTGCCAATATAAGACGAAAAAAACAAATTTCACTCGCAACCAGGACTCGAACCATCGGACACAGGTCGCCGCTTGGACATGTACAAGAGGCTCTTTACCACTTAGTCGATGCGCCCTCCCAAAAAAAATAGGCAATTCCAGAAGATTTCAAATCTCCTGCTTCGGATATCACGCTTGAAACTCGCACATATTTAAATCCACGAGGTGTGGTTGGAACCCTTTGGGGCTACACGGATTTTTAATGGTGCTCATTGGGTTTCAGGAGCAAGCCGACCAAAGTCAAAGGATCGCGGTATGCGCCACAAGCTCGTTGAGGAAGATTTGCCATAATAAACAAAAATATTTCACTCGCGCCAGGACAACGAACCTCGACAAAAGCGTCAGCCGATTAGGACAATGCTAACAGGAGGCTTTACTATAGTTCCGATCCGCCTCCTCCCAAAACACACGAGAACATCTAATAGCACGCGTATACAGTTTATCAAGTCAGCCTGCTATCACCATTCACTGCTTATAAACCAGTAGCTACTTATTTAATCAATAGAAGGTTGCTTGCAAAACCCTGATATATTTATATTATATAATATAGTAGTTTTCTATTAACAAATATATTTGTATACATTTTATTTTCTTACGAAACCCCCCCAACGCGTATATATATATTATATTATTATATATATATAATATTTAATATATAGTATATATATATATAAAATATTGCTGAAATAAAGTTGTTGTTTTTTTTGCCGTTGCAAAAAAATGAAAAATTTCTCCAAATGTTTATTTGTGTTGTATCTTTAAGCATTTCTTTTTTCCTCCAAGAGATTACAAAAAAATTCATTAAAAAAAAGATGACAGATTTATTTTTCTTCAAATTGTGTCCAAGCTACATATAAAACGTGTAAAAAACTGACTTTATTAAATGTTTCTGAGTAAGAACGAAGTGTGTCAGCCATGGTTGACTGTTCTCTGTTCAAAAATTTGAAAGTACTTTTTAGAGATTGTAAATTTTTTTTTAAAAAAAACAAAAATTTAATCATAATAAGCGTGGTACTAAAAATTTAGCTCCGACTTTGCAGAAGTATTTTAGCTGCAAAAACAATTTGGATATCTTGAAATTAAAAGATTTTAATGGCAGTTTTTTGAAAATTCAGAAAAAAAAATTCCTCCTCTTCACCTAAAACGTTTAAAAACGAAGTTTTTTGTGTTTAATTATTTTCATAAAATTAAAGATATGATCTTTGCTAATCAAAAAAAGAATCATTTACTTTTATCGGTTTGGAATAGTTGAGATTTTGCTATGAAGTCTCCCCTTAATTAAAGTATCAAATTTTTGGTTTTCATGTTTTATATTGCATTGTCTAGGTCAGCTTTTTCTTTTGTACTCTGCCAAAATTATATATTATTACAAGTGAAGCTAATTTAATGATGAGTCTATCAAAAAATTTACATAAAACATTAAAGTAATGATTTATTTATATTCAATCATTCCCTTGTGTTTCCAGGTAGTTACATAATAAAACTCCCAAGCACTTTGCTGTTTATCTCTTTACATTTTTCCGTATAATAATTAGAACCTATCTCAAACAATACTTCAGTGATTCTCGCGATCAGTATCCAGATGCCCATTTCTTTAAATATTTTAAC
The DNA here is from genome assembly GCA_015478945.1 of Trachelipus rathkii. NCBI lineage: Eukaryota > Metazoa > Arthropoda > Malacostraca > Isopoda > Trachelipodidae > Trachelipus > Trachelipus rathkii. Next base: position 43,273 of record JABUQX010022065.1, read on the forward strand.
TCGATAGCCTGTGACAGCACACTTCCCTCCCTAGAGGCAGAATTGCAGCCTAGAATTGTTCTTACCAGGGCTCCAGGTTTATCCGGGTTGAAAAGAGTCCCAGAATATATTATATAGTGATCCATAATTAAAAATAGGATCAAACCTCGAGCCAGTTGGGACACCTGAGACAAAGCTACCACAGTTACACACACACGTGGTATCTTTTGAATCAGGGGTCTGGACTATTGCTCAATCCTTTGATGTAGGAAATAGGATATGGCACATAGGTGCTATGAGAGATAGCCTACATAACTTAATCTCCTTTGGTTCTGACTTCTTATGTGAAACTCAGTCTTGTTAAAGTTTTATGAGCTTAGTTGCTCTTGCGGGTTATTCAGTTCTTGCATACACTTTTAGCATAAGAATAACCCTTCACAAAGGTATCACCTGTCACTTCATCTAAGTCTTGTTTCATGAGTCTTCTGCTAGTATATTTAGAAACGAGAGCTGTAAACATATCTTTTAGATCTAGGCCAACATACACAAAGTCATCTAGATTCTCTGGAGGGGTAGCTTTGTTACCAGCCCAGAGAAAGGCTATAGTCCATCTAGTGTCCATGGAGCAGCATCCAAATCACCCGTACCCGAACCTGAGGACCTTAGTCCTCCTGGTAATCCTCCTCCGCTGCCTCTCCCTACTCCTGGTGAATTCTTCCTCCTCCTGATCCTCCAATTGTCACTCTACCAGTTCCATGTCCTCTTGCACTGTTTTCTATGGTGGTTTCTTCCTGTTATGTGTCACCTAACTCTGTAAAGTCATCATCATCTTCACTTGGTGAATCAATCTCCCCATTTGGAGTATATGGTCTCTCTTCTACTAAAGATTCCAGTGATAATCCACCCTCTGCAGTTGTCATAATTGTTTTAGTAATGCTTGTAGCTGTATAATAATACTAATATATATATATATATTTACTATATATATATATAATATAATATAATATATATTATATATATATATATATATATATATATATATATATATATATATATATATATATTTGGTTAGCGAGTGGCAGAAGTAGATCTCTTCCTTAATTATTTGCTTTTATTTCTTTTGAAAAGTCAAATTTAAACAATCAAGGTGTTTACAATATGAATAAACGACGATACAGAAGAGAAATTACAGACTTTATTCCTGATGAATGGCGTATCGATTTACGGCTAAGGGAAAATATTTTAACTCTGAGTTTTTGATTCCGAAGGAAAAAGGCATAAAAGCTTTAGAGTCTTTCATATCGAAGAATACACTTTACAAATACGGGAAAGTCAAAATGGATTTTCAAGGTTTAAAAATTTATGTATTTTTCTCTAACGTAGGAGATGGAGGATAATCTTCAGTGTCCTCTACTGCCTTTCTTTTTATATCTATAGTTTCTCCTATGTAAACGTTTGGGCATGAGTTGCATTTTATTTTGTATATTCCTAAAATGGGTTGATCTTGAGTTATTAGATTTTCCTTGTAGAATTGTCTTCAGTTTATTTATGTTTTTACAGGGTGTATATTTTGGGGTAGTAATGTCTTATAATTATTTGTTTCTTCAGTAGGTATATTGATATAAATCTTTTTTTCTCCCTCTGTTACAGGGTTGTTTCCTTGCGTATGTTCATAAAAAGATTTCTTTGCTTTATTTAGTGCCTTGTAATATATTGTTTCTGGGTAGTGTAGATTTTTAAATATGTCCTTTATATGCTTTAATTCTTGCTCGAGTTCTGATGGGCTACAAATCCTAAATGCTCTAAGTATTTGAGATGAGACAACGGCCAATTTTGTGCTTTGAGAATGATTGGAATACCAATTTATGTAAGAGTCTACATGAGTGTTTTTTCTATATACTGTAGTAGTCGGATGAAAATTGTTGCTCATTTTTATTAATATGTCCAAAAAAGGAAGTGTGTTATCGTTGGCTAGTTCCAGGGTAAATTTAATCGATTGGATCTGGTTATTAAGATGTTCTAAAAGAGCATGAGGACAGAGATGTGATGGAAGCGCCACAAAAACCTCATCTACATACCTTTTCCATATAATATCTGAGTACATTGGATGATTGAAAATGAATTGCATTTCAAATAGTTCCATAAATATAAAACTGAGTGTGGGTGAGAGGGGGGAACTCATCGGAAGTCCTGCTTTTTGTTTATAGTAGTTTTCTTCAAAATGAAAATATAAAACAATTGATCAATCTTATAACTATAAGATTGATCAATTGTTTTATATTTTCAAAAGGTATATCAAACGTTATATTGTTGTCGGTTACGTATCTCTCCAACCATTCCAAAGTTGTGTTAACCGGGACGTTGGTAAAAAGTGAAATTACGTCAAAGCTGAAAATGGTCTTGTTCTGTAGTTGTTTTATTCAGGAATTCAACAAATTCTTGGCTGTTTTTAATATGGCTGGTGGAAATCTTTCCTATGAGTATCTTTAATTGTTTACTTAGCCATTGTGCTAATTTATAGGTTATATTATTTATATTAGAAATGATGGGTCGGAGAGGAATATTTTCTTTGTGCAGTTTTGGTAAACCGTAAAAGGAGGGCCAATCTGGGTAGATATACTATTAAATTTTCGTATCGGTTTTGAAGGTCTTTCAGAATTGTTTGTAATTTTTGCTTAAAAATTCTCTGAGATGTCTAAAGATGTACTCTGATATTATATGGAAAAGGTATGTAGATGACGTTTTTGTGGCGCTGCCATCACATGAATTTTATGTTTCTTAATTTTTTTGCGTATTTCTCGCAAATGAAAAGATTCTTATCTTCTAGTGTTCTCGTAGGTTTCTGAGCAAGCTTTTGCAATTTCTTGTACTTTTTATTCACCGATCATCAGGTCTTTATCATCTAATTGTTCTTTTAGGATAAATCTAAACATCTCTTTTCGGATAGTCTCAGATTTTATTAATCTTTACTGGACTTCCTCCAGAGTCTGACCCTCCTCTTTACCCTCCTGCATTGCTAGTAAAAAAAAAAATTCAAATACGCTCTTTTTTTTTAAATTTAAAAATAATATATGATATTTGTTCAGAAAAGCAAGAATATTAATCTGGGAAATGAGAAAATAATAAAACTGCGCTTCGCAAATATATATATATATATATACGTATATATATATATATATATATATATATTATATATATATATATAATTTATATATTATATTATATATAACGTATATATTATCTATAGGTGATAATTGTTTAAACTACAACCCAAGGTCTCAAAAACTACAATGATACAGGAAAGGAAATACATTGTTGAATCGTGTGTGTGGTGGTAACAGTTTAGTGCGGAAATGAAAAAAAAAAAAAAATCTCAAAAACTACACAGCTACAGCGAAAGAATACATTGTTGGAATCCTGGTAAAATTTACATAGGAAAAATGTAAAAAAAAAAAAAAAAAAAAATTGTTTAGTAAATTATCATGGTACAAACATTAGAGAGCCTATTTAGAGACCTTTTAATTGGTTACTCTAAATAAATAGATTTCTATTAAATTTTGCATTTTTTTAAACTAAAGAATACAAGGGTAATCCGCACCGATGGGAGTCGGGTCTCTCGGCCGTCGGGGAACTACGGGTAGGACTAATTCCCGTCCTCCGGGGAGGGTCTCCGGGATCCCCGCTCTTTGGTATTTGGGCTCTGTCGCGGGGTTCCTCCGCCCCTTCCCTACGGGGTATGGAAAACGTCCCCCTGTGTTCCCCGTCGGGCTCGACGCCCCTACATTGCCGTGTATACTTTACAAATAATATATATATATATACTAGTCACCTGCTCCTAAAAAAAAAAATAGCCAAATTTATTTTCTTTATTATTTTATTTATTTTTTTACATCTTTTCTAACTAAAACATTACAATATCCCAACATGATTGCCCTGGCGCTGACTCCCTAAATGCAATTTTGGGATTCCCTTTTAGTTGCTTTCATTAAAATGTACCAGTTTTTATACAAACAATAGATTCCTTTTCCCTGTATCTATTGTAGTTTTTTGAGATTTGAGTTGTAGTTTTAAACCAAAGGTTGTAGTTTTAAACACGCAATTATAACCTATATATAATTATATATATTATATATATATATATATATATATATATATAATATATATATATTATATATATATATATATAGTATATTATTATATTATATATTATACTATATCTATTATATATATCGGAATTCGAATACTAGGCAAGCCAGTAATAAACGAACAAAATTCATATTTGTCTTGATTAAAGCTTTAAACTTTGGGGAAGTGTTTTAACTACAAGCAGCATCTTTCCCACGACCTAAGATTGGTCAAGCGGACGCAACGCCGACTGTTTCAATCTGTTCTACTCTTATTTTCACACTTTCCCTTAAACACAATTAAATAAGGTGGAGTCTTAGACGTAGAACTCAGCGCCCGTACAAGGGACGCGCCCTTCTTGCAACATGGGTCTTTGACAAGAGGAAGCTCCGGCCTCATTCGCGTCTAATTCTTGTAATCGGAAGTTAGCGACAATAACTGTGAAAAATTTATAGAACTAACAGTATGAAAGTGGGGGGGTTATAGATCTTAAAAATAGACGATAACAGTGCAGTTATGATGGTGATATATAAATAAGATGTGTATATTACCTATCCAATTATATAATTATTTTATATATACTAGATATATATATTATTATATATACTATATAATAGTATATATTATATATAGTATATTATATATATATATACATATACTTAGTATATATAGATATATATTATATATATATTATATATTAGATATATATATGTTATATATATATACTAGTCATATATATATATATATATATATATATATATATATGTATTTATTTAAAACCTAATTGTAGTATTTGTGTTGTATAAAAAATCTCATTCCATAATCTTTTTCAGAAGTTCAAAATAATGTAAATGGGATTTTATTATAGTGTAACGAGTGAGAGTCAATCTCGATCGCATGGAGAAATCACCCCGATCCTATAAGATGGAACTCCGTTGTATTTTATCAAAAATGAATACAACTCATTGTATAATATTAAAGCAAGTTAATCATCATCATTAATAAAAATGTTAATAATAATGAGATTAAATAAAATTGTAAAAACAATAATAATAATAATAATAATAATAATAATAGTAATAATGATGATAATAGTAATGATTAATAATAATAATAATAATAATAATAATAATAATAATAATAATAATATAATAATAATTATGTTTCTTATTATGTCTAAAATAATTAGGATGATTTTTATTATTGTTATATAACTTTTTTTTAGTTTTTTTTTTATTCTCTTGAGAACTGTTAGAATCGTTATTGAGGGTTGGAATAGATGGTAGGATGTGTACGATGGGTTTTATGGTTGGGACGTTATGTTAAAGTTTTATTTATTCTATGTCAGATATGTACTGTGAATTTTAATATAGCCTGATAGAAATGTTTCTTGATTTGATCCTTTTATCTTTAATTACCAAATTCTCTGAGACTGTAACACAGAAGTAAAAGTCAGGAGTTGAAAACCCTCCTAAATAAAATAAAGATAGGAAGTGAAATCCTTCCCACATAAATTAAGATTTAAGAAGTGAAAACCTTCTATGATAATACGGGAAAAAAGGTACTAAACTTGTATAGGAATACTGTATCCAACGAATAGTCTAATAGCGGCCAAGCCCGCCGATGAGTCACACCAAGTTGTAAAAGATGCATTCCTTTTAACACAACAGATTGGTATCGTTCGTAGAAGACAGAGTCTTCATTCTTAAGCAATTAAAGGTATTCGTCGAAGTAGTGGTACAGAACCTAAAGAAGTAAAAGATACCCAAAACCGCCGTTAACAACTGGCGACCTTGCCAGGATATGAACAAAAGAATCTTCTGATGTCAGAATCGCCAATTCCAGAAAAAACTGGCTAACCTAGGTCAGGATGTAAACAGAAGAATCTTCAAGTAAAAAGTCGCAGTCGGATGAGAAAAGTAAAAAAGTAATTAGTTACAGTCTCGATTAAGAGGTAATTAAAAAGATAATAAATGTATTTTCAAAGGGCAATCATAGTTGCAATCTATAAGGCTATAAACATTACTAAAATCATAACCTAGATAAAAAAATAAATTAACTAACTCCCTAAGAACAAACCCGAAGAAGAAAATCGCGCCCTCACTCATACCAGCGCTAAACAGAATTCTTCAAATTCCTAAACAGTCAAGAGAGAGACCTCCCGGAACTCGGAAATAGATTCTGTGCAACAGCAGGAATCAAAGAGCTAAGTTGTCCCTTACAAAAAATTAAGGAACGCACTATCAAGAATTTAAAGAAATTACATAAATCAGAAAATACCGTTAAAATTTTTTTTTTTAATTAGCAAATTAATTCAGTATGAAAATAAATTAATTTTTAGATATAACTTTCTCTTTGTGAAGGAATTGGTGAAGATATAACTAAACTATGTTCGAGAAAGAATATGATGAGTAAGAATTTAATTATTCGTTTGTTCGTGTAGGTACAGTTATATAAAAATTTGTAGAACTCATTGAACAAATTTCTTTTATTTCTAAGTATTGTAAAATATATATATATATATATATATATATATATAATATTATTAATATATATATTATATATATATATATATATACTATATATATCATATATATATATATTAATGCACCATGCGTTTACATTGTACGTAACAGAAACAGGTGTGTAGAACGACAGATGAAAGTAGTAGAAAGAACGAATTTTCTCCAGAGGTGACACTAACGAGCAACGCAACAAACTAACAACCTTGAGGCAGAAACGCTTCGAGCGCAATACCGCGCTGACTAACAGCTGCCAAGTTCAAACAAGGTAAAGAGAGGAAAATCCTTCCCCCAAATTCGGTGAGGGCACGGCAGTAGCGTTTGGTATTGTTTATAATATTATATATAGTATATATATAATATATATATTTAATATATACATATAACAAATATATATTATATATATATATATATATATATATATTAATTATAATATATTATATAATATATATATATATATAAATATATATATATATAATATATGGCAAGAGTAAGCGTACTATTCGAATATCTTTTAAAAAAAGTCCACAGTTTAAGTGTTATTTAAAATCCAACAATTAGTTCCATTCTTAGTTATCTAGGTAGCTATTAGTTCCATTCCTAGTTAATATTCACTAATTTCTTGATATCTTAATATTATATATATATATATATATATATATATAATATATATATATATATATATATATATATAAATATAAGTATATATTATTTATAATTATTATATATTTTATTACGAAATGAGTGTACGCAATTCTTTTTTTATAATTGACGATAGAAGGATGATGATAATAGTAATTCTATTTTATTGATAAATGTATGATATAATCTCCTTTTTCACTGACGATAGAAGTATAGTGTAATCTCTTTTTTATTGAGGATAGAAGAATGTAATCTTATTTTTTTATTGATGATGGAAGTGTGATGTAATTTTTTTTTTTATTGACGATAGAAGTATGATGTAATCTCATTTTTTATTTACGATAAAAGTATGATGTAATCTCATTTTTTTAACGATAGAAGTATAATGATAAAAAATCTTTTTTAAATGTAATTATAAATATAAAAAATGAAAGTAATTCTAAAAAGAATTTTTTAATTGATAAACAATCATAATTGTACTGAACCTCAGAAAGTTTAATTTTGATAGAGAAACCCAGCGGAGAAACTTTTTATCAGAAAAATTAATTTAGTAATTAAAAGTTTCCTTAATTAAGTAATTAATTAACAGAGTAATTAATTAAAAATTTAACTGGGTAATTAATTAAAACAGCATTTTGTCGTTTTAATTAAAACTGAGCATTTTGTCATTTTAATTGAAACTGAGCATTTGTCATTTTACTTGAAACTGAGCATTTTTTTTTGTGTAAAAATTAATCGAGTAATTTTTATTGTTGCCAGTATAATTCATTATAGGCAATTAACCTCATAAATCCTTATTTTGCTTGTTTATATAGTCTAAGATTTTCCATTAAGTAGTTGGAGATCATTTTATATAAATCCAATATCAAAACCATTTTTCTCATTTCCTAATTGCCGCATTCCCACTAACCCTACTATATCGCTTCATTTTTCATTTTCCACTAACAAGCCATTAGGAAGGTAAGATGGCAGAAAGCAGATTGCAGGTCGACCTGTCAGACACCCCAGCTAAAGCAGCGAACGAGTGCATTTCCCAAGAGGGAAAGACAGCCCTGTTACAAAATCTGGAGGCAGTCTCGTCAGAGCCCGAAGAGAGGGAGACGAACACGCCTGTCAAATCGGATAAGGAAAAGATGAAAAAAGCAGGCGAGGTAGGAAAGGGGAAGAAGGAAGATGAAATGGGGAATGAAGAAAAGGTGGTTGAGATAAAGGAGAGAGGTGACAGAAAGAGAGAGAGTGAAGCGGGAGCATCTTGCTCAGGAGGAGATCGAGATTCCCCGGATGCTTCAACCCTTGGAAAAAGCTCAGAGGAAAAAGATAAGATTCAGGCCAAAATACAATTTGATTGTAAAAATGATGCGAAAAGACCTTGTTTAGTCGTAAAACCATTTCGAATAGAAATTCCTGTGGACGACAGAAGTATTCTTCCAACTGGAGAAACTCATATAGAAGCGATGATGAGATTTATTGCATATAAAGGTGCCAGAAATATTCCATTCCCTACTTTTATAAGAGAGGTTAAGCGTTTGATGGATAATTATCAGAGGAAAGCTGAAAATGAACCTTTAGGAAGTCTATTTGAAAGCAAAAAAGTTAACTATATGATCGTAACCAAAGTGTTAGACCATGTCGCTTCAAAAGAGAATGGTTCTTTGTTAAGAACCGCAATCCTAAGAAATTTTGATCCAAATTTAAATACCGAAGTTCTGATAGAAAGGATTATCGAATTGGCAAGAGAAATCTTGCCCCGATATTTAGTTGAAGAGGAGCAGGAGGATATGGATGAAGTTTCTGTGTTAGCTATAACAGATGAAAGAACAGAGATAGAGGCAATAGGTGAAAAAGTAGAAGCATCAAAATTGGTGTTGAAAGTTGCATATAACCTGAGACATGGCCTCAGCTTCTGAAAGGCCCGCTGCATACAACCTAAAGACGAAGGACCAGGCGGAAGGAGAGAGAGCGGAAGAAGAGAGAGATTAAGTGATAGGTAGAGAGGAGAATAACGGGTAAGACACTAAATATAATAATATATATATATATAATTATATATATAATATATATATAATACTATATATAATATATAATATATATATATATATATATATATATCTAGATATATATAATATATATATAGTATAAATTATATATATACCAATTTTCAATAAAATGTTTACTATGCCAAAAATGAAAACATAAAAAAGCGCGGGGGTTTTTGGGCAAAACCTTTTTTTTGGTTTGTGTTTATGTATGTGTCTTTAAGTGAGAGAGATTTTTTAAGTCTGGGATCTGTCCCGTCCAATTCTATATATATATATAATATAATATATATATATAATGATATATATTATATATATATATATTATAATATATATATTATTATATATATTATATACTATATTTAGGTGATGAAATATGCATAATATGTATAATATGGGCAGTTATATTAGGTACAGTAAATAATGACAGTGTAATTAGGTGCTAGAATAGGGCCGAGGGGTTTAGTGAAAGCCCCAGAAACAGTATTTTTAGATTGGCTCTAGTGCATTTCGGAAATGAGGATTTTCTTCGACCCCCTTTTTTTTTTCGTTTTCTGTGTTTTCATGTATATTATTCTTTAATTAAGAGGGAGAAAGTAGTATTTATAGAGAGTATGTACCCGTCCTATGTAAATCAATTGTTTGAGTTAAAAATGGAGAGATGTTTCCTTTAGAATTGAAAGGAAAAAAACGACCGACATGAGGAGTTTTAAACTCAGAGCACCTATATATATATATATATATTTACTTCATCACCCCTATAATATATATATATATATACTATATAAGTATATAACTATATATATATATATATTATATACATATATATATTAATACGGTGTGCACAGAACTTGTATTCATGTATAAAACAGCGCTTCAAATATATATATAGGACTCGCATTTTTTATAATTTTTGATCTAATTTACAAAACCTAGTTCATCACATCTGTTTACAGTTTTAGAGTTAAAAAAGTCTTGGAAAGATTGAAATTGAAGTTGTATTATTCCTGAAGCGGAAATACAAAGATTTGCAGAGTAACAGTTTGAATTTTCTGTAGTTTTTAAGTTTATCCCCAGAGGTTAGAGGAAACATTGTAAGTGGAAGAGAGTCTCCCTTACAACCCTCTATAAATCCCCGAACGGGACCAAAAGCATTCATGGTAAATGTACCCCCGCCAGTCATGGTAAAAAACTGTAAGCCCACAAGAGCGTGTTGGTGTAGACCGCAGAGAGTCCGTCTAGCCCCATGGACGCAAGCGCCCGGTACCATACATAATGCAAATCGTTTAGCCATATACACGAGATGTATATGCGCCTGTGTGAATATTTTTATTGTTTTGCTACTAATCTTATATTCCCTTTAGAACGGAAGAAAAGAAAGTTGATCTCCCGACCAATTTCGGATGGAGCGCCGAGGGCGTCAAGGCTGTCAGAACATGTCGCGAGTGAGAGAGCAGAGAGAGAGGAGACAGCTAGGATTCCATAATTTGGCTCTAGTAGAAAAATAAGCTGGGAGTGAATGTTCAAGTGTTGGTTATATAGATAACGGTTTATTTCCGGTTCATTCCTGATAAACATGTCTCACGTAATTGTTCTTCACAAATTCGATGCCATTTTCTGAATATCAAATCAAACTTTAATCCTAAAGGTTAATTCTTATAAGTATAACTATATATATTACGATTATCATATATTATAATATACATCATTGTAATTTAAATTATTATATTGCGGTATTATAATATCCTGTATTCGTCATTTGAGTTTTCATTTACTTTCGTATTTCTTTGTTCTGTATTAAAATTTTCGATATCGTCAATCCTTTTTTAAGTTTATTTAATAACAGACTCAAAATTTTGAGTGTTTACAGCAGCATTAGTGTCTCTTTTTATTACAGATGAATCAAAATTTCTCCTGTACCATCTCTGTTTTGAAGTATGAAGATCCATTAGTAGTAGCTAAAGCAGACCCTAAAATCTTTAAGCAGAAACTTGTATCTTAGATAGGTTTAGACAAGAGAATGGACTGTTGGGATTTTATGTCTTGAGAGATAGCTTTAAGAATTTTCACAAGTTGGAAAAACCAAAGTAGTTTCCTTATTTCGTTTTGGATTTTGGATCTGAAAGAGACATCAGTGTCAAATCAACGTTTCGGTACTGTCAGTTTTTTCCCAAAGCCCACACAGAGGTAAGAATTGGAGATTGAGGGAAAAGAGCGTGAAGTACCCCTCCAAGAAAACCGACCTGTAGAGCGAAAGGTAAAAATATTTGGAAGATCAGGGAAGGAAGAAGACCAAATTTCGTGTTCATGAGCTGCATACTAAATTAAATCATTTTATACCTCATTAAAAAACCAAAGGGTAAAGCACAGATTCAGGTTAAATGAGAAGCCACCTTTTTTCAGTAAGTCTTTGAAATTTTTTACACAGAAGGTGCCGAATTAGTCGAGCGTCACACCTTCTGAACGAAGAATATTTGCTCACACCAGATGGTGAAATTACTAAACAATGGCCACAGTATTTAGTAATGAGTTTTGAAGAGTTTTGGATGAGAAAGGGGAAGAAAGGAGGAATTGTCTCATCAAGAGGACCGTCAAAGAAACACAATTTGAATCTGATAAATACCCTAGAGAGGTATAATGAAGAAAAGAAATAGACTAACCGATTCACACCTTAACCATGTCTTACGGAAAGGATGGATCTGGAGAGTCT
>JABUQX010022066.1:5000-7500 GCA_015478945.1 Trachelipus rathkii
AGGGATAATTTGAGGTATAGTAAGATGTTATTAAATTGTCATATATTAGGTTATTATGGATTTGCAACAGGCATATATATGATTAGAATTAATTTGTGGAAGCTTTAATATATATATGACAGTAGTTAGTGATATATGAATGTATAGGTGTGTTTTTATTGGGGGTGATGGTATATTGTGAGTAATTATATGAGGGTAGAAATAAAAAATATATTTTTTTATTTATTTTTTATTTGGGACCGGTGAGATTAAATAGAAATAAATTAGAATATTTTACGTGTTAGTAAGATAAATTGAAGTTGAAAGTTAGATGGCTTAAAATTATAACGGAGTTAGCCAGGATGTGTTATTTCTCTTTGAATGTTAATTATGTATTATTAATTGGATAGGATTATATAGAAAGAATTAGATGGATTTAGAGTGAGGTACTATGGTCATGACGTAGGGAAGGTGTGTTATTGATATATGTAGGATGAAATAGAGATATATGAAAAATTTGGCCGTATATATATTATTAATGTACGATATGAATATTTGCTTTCACTGTGTTTTATGTATGACTAGAATCTAAGTAATGAAGATAGATAGAGTATTATTAGTGAAGGATAGTGATTGACATTGTGTAGTATAAATAGAGAGGTAGTTTGAAGTTGGTATATTTTAAATAGAGGTTAAAAATTAAATGATAGATAGGTAAGTTATGAATATTAAAGAAGTAAGTGAAGGGGATCGCGGTGTGAGATAGTGTTAGAATGGTAACAATTGGAACATTGTGTATTGAGTGGTTTATATATATATAGGATAATATGTGTTTAAATATGGGAACGGATGAATGCAGAGGGTAGTATGGAAAGTTTTGAATGGTATGAGAAGGTACGTTGGACTTGATTTACATAAATAAATCTTTAGTTAAATGTTTAATGATAAACTAAGTCTTGAAGTTGAGCTAGGGTTTTGCATTGAAGGATATATTCTTTATTTGTTTAGGATATACAGTTAGTGTGAAAACTATGGCTACTGTTATAAGAGTGATATATTAGTATATATAGATAAGTCAAGTTGTCAGATGGACCATCTTAAGGAGTTTTTAAGGTGTGAGAGAATGATTAAAATATGAAGAATAAATGCGATGGGGTGATTGTATATTGTATGTGTGTGAGTGAAAAGATAATTACGTGACTAAAATTGAGTGAATAAATTAAAAAGAAGTACTTGGTGAATGTTGGTCCAGTGAGAATAGAGTTGAAGTTGATATAGTCGGTGATAGTTTATCTAAAGCTGATGTTAGTAGCGTGAATATAATGTGTTGAATACACCAGCTAATGAAATCAAGAAAAATGTGGATATCGATAATCAGTAAAGGAAATGTCTGTGAAAGAGAGAATTGATGAGCTTAGGCAGATGAGAGTAGAAAGAAAGTTTACAAATAGGAGTGAGTGGGCGTGGTTGGGTGTATGTGTGTGAAGTATGTTTGTTGGCAAGACCCAGAAGCATCATATAAAAATACACTAAAGAGATTCGGAGAAAGTAATAACTAGTATATCTCCCCACCCCCCTCACCCCATACTCACTCATCTCATTCCCCCTCACCCCCCCTACCCTTACGCAATCTCTTAGATTTAACCCTTGACGGTGAAGTTTTATATGTCTCGCATAAAGCACTCATTTACATACCTATAAATGGAGCACGGTAATAGGTAGGGCATATATAATTCGACTCTTGTATTGAGTCATTAGGTCTTCTAAACTTCTTTCTGTTTTCTAGTGTATGCAACGCACCTTTCAACTTCCAACTGGGGAAAAGAGGTGGATGATGATAAGTATATACTATACTATATATATATATATATATATATATATATATATATATTTTATTATATTATATAATATATAATATATAATATATATATAATTAATTAATTATATATATATATACTATATATATATATATATATAATATATATATATAATATATATATATATATATATTAATATATATTATATATATTAATTTATATTATAATATAATAATATATATATATTATATTATCATGTTTTAATATTGGTTATTTAAAACCTACAACTATTTGTGTTATTAAACTACCAACTCATATCTTCAAAAACTAAAATATAAAAAAAATAAATAAAATAAAAAAACTATCAACAATTAATTCTACAATAAATCATAAATAGCTTACAGCTCGATAAAGGAATACATTTTTGGAATCCTTGTTAAATTTTTTAATAATAATAGTAAAAAAAAAATAAATTTAATAAATAAAATAATATGGCTTTTATATTTTTTTGACAGTGATAGTATACTTAATATAATATATATATATATATTTATTAATATATATTAATATATATATATATAATAATATATTATATTATTATATATATATATTATTTAATATATATAATATATTATATATATACTATAATTAATATAATATATATATTAATAATTATATATATTAATATAATATATATATTATTT
>JABUQX010022066.1:15000-22500 GCA_015478945.1 Trachelipus rathkii
AACTGAAAGTGAAGCTCTAAAGTCTTAACCAACAAATTGTGTCTTTTTATTTTTTCTTTAAAAAAATATTTTTGTATTACTTTGTTTGATATTATATAAATCAGGGTTGCAAACTTTTCAGACTAATTTTATTTTTAGTTCCGGTATAACCCATGAGGTCCCAATAAAATAATATTTCATGATGTACCAAGGAAAAAAAAATAATGAAAAGTGCATCATTGTAACATCTTTTTATAAAAAATCGCAAAGCTGAAAATTAAAAGGGCCTACCACAGAGTGAAAACATTATCATTGCATTTTTTAATGAATATTTAAAAGGAGAATTAAAATTGTGAAAACCGCACAAATATTTGACACAATCTCATTACTCTTAAAGTCATTAATAAAAAAAATTGCCTTCCTTATTCATTATATATAAAAAAAAAGATTAAAATTATTTCCTGCCTGCTCCCCGCTATAATTTCATTTGTTTACATTTTTTCCGTAAGATTAGAATTTTTCGGTAAGATTGCGAAATAGCAATCTTACGGAATTTGTCAAAATTCTTACGTTTGGTGAGAATATTCTCAAAATTTTCTTAAAATTTGACAAAACGAACGATTTTTTTGAGAACGTTCTTATTTTTCGTAAGAATTCGTAAGAATATTGCCAAATTTGTCAGAAAAAAATAAATGTCGTGATGAAGTAAAAAAGGTCCCATAAATACTATATAATATATATATGCATATATACGTAATACTAATATATAATATCAGTACCTTACACCATTGCACGTGGTACTATACTTTATATCTAATAACTATTCTATATTTTTAAATATATTATTTATATACTTATTATACATATATTATATACTGTTATGTATATATTATATGTATTATATCGATTTGGATGATTATTGATATATATATATTATATACGATATATATATATATATATGTGATAATGGCTTTAAAAACTACACTCAATATCTCAAAAAAACTACTAATAGAGGACAAGTGGAAAAGGATACATTGTTTGGAATCTTGGTAACATTCTTAGTACGGAAAATGTAAAAAAAAAAAAAATAAATAAAAAAAAATAAAAAAAAATAAAAAAAATTATATCTCAAAAACTACAATAGCTAAAGCAAAAAGAAATACATTTTTGGAATCCTGGTAAAATCTTACATAGAAAATTGTAAAAATAATAATAATAATAATAAATTATTGTTAATAATGATAGTAATATGATTAAAGAGCCTATTTAGAGACCTTGTATTGGTTACTAAAAAAAATAGACTTTCTATTAAATTTTGCTTTTTTTTTTTTACTAAAGAATACCCCAAGGTGTATACCGCACCGATGGCAGGAGTCGGGGTCTCTCGGCCTTCCGGGCGAACTACGGGGTAGACTAATTCCCCCCGGGAGGCCGCCGTCGTCTCCGGAAACCCCCGCTCTTTGGGTATTTGCGGCTGTTCGCGGGTCCTCCGCCCTCCCTACGGGGTATGGAAAACGCTCCCCCCCTGTGTCTTCCCCGTCGGCTCGAGCCCCCTGAAAATTGAAGTTCAAGGAAACATAAGAAATATTAGTATATTACTATGTCCCCGCTCCTAAAAAAAAAAAAATAAGCCAATATTTATTTATTTATTTTTTTTTTTTTTACATTTTCCTATGTAAAAATTGTACGAAGGATTCCAACATTGTATTCCTTTTCTCTGTTAGCTATTGTTTTTTTTGAGATATTTTTTTTTTTATAGTTTTTATTTTTTATTTTTAAATTTTCTGGGCACTAAAATGTTACCAGATTCCAACAAAGGTCGAACCCGACTTACTGATCCTTTTCCCTGTACATCTGATTGTATGTTTCTTCAGATATGAGGTTGTGAGGTTTATTAAACCAACAGACAGTCTGTAGTTTTACACAATTATAACCATATATATATATATTATATCTATATATATATATATATATATTATAATATATTATATAGTATAATTATATATATATATATGTATATATATTTATATAATATTATATATATATATATGGGACCAAAGTTACTTAACGCCGACACGGAACGGGGCTCGGATCAAAAAAAATTTTCACAGTAGCAATCTATGATACATAAATAGTGTTCTAGAGCGTCGAAATCAATTTTTGTTTTTGGTTTTTTTTTTTTTTTTTTTTTTTTTTTTTTTTTTTATTTTTTACCTGTTCTGGGGCGAAAAATTATGATAATAAGTATTATTTGTAAAGGTATTACACGCCAATGTAGGGGGCTCGAGCCGACGGGAACACAGGGGGGGACGTTTTCCATTACCCCGTAGTGGATGGCGCGGAGGAACCCCCGCAGACACCAAATTACCAATGTAATGGGGGGATTACCGGGGACTCTCTCCTCTGGATAGGGGGTAAAATAGTCCTACCCTCCGTTAGTTCCCTATCGGTAATGATATCGAGAGACTCACCTGAACTTTCACCTGTCCATCGTGCGGTGATTCAATACTAATCTAATTATGTAGGGTAGGGTCTTTACAATTACATTTATTCTTACTTATAAGATAATATTATTTTATAACCATGTGAGATTCTAAATATTAGTAATTCTCTTTTATATTGGCTCATTGATATAAGCTATTGTAGTTTTTGAGATATGATTTTTTTTTATTATCATTGCTGACCCTAATAAAAATGACGTATTATGGTTCATAGAGGCTACTACCGTGAAATATATTTTTTTTATTTGATTTTCCTCGTAAGCCGCTAATTCCTATGTTGATGGCTATTAATGTAACTTTTACCTCATTATTTATATATATATATTATATATATATTATATTTATATTTTATATATATATTTATATATTTTATTATTATATATATATATAATATTATTATATATATATATATATATAATATATATATATTTATTAGTATATATATATAATATATATAATTTCTATATATAATATATATATTATAATTATATATATAGTATATATATATATATATATATATATATTTACCCTCTATATATATATATATAATAGTAGATATTACTATTAATATATTTCAGAGTGGTGGAGGCTAGCTATATAATTTTTTTATGAGAGGTGCGCCAGCGGCCTATCGCTATGGCGCCGGATCTTCCATAGTGATGCGCCTAGGTCTATGCGCCGTATATTTTTTGTTACACATTCAAAGCGCCCTATTTCGCCTTTGCGCTTTAAAAAAAGCTAATGCGCCCTTGACGCCTGACCTCGACTTCGCCGGCCGTGGCTGTTGCTAAATTTATTTGCCCAAGTAACTTTAGTGCGATAATAAAAGCCTTGCTTTTATTAAGAGAAAAAACACATTTATTTTATATTTTGTTAATTTAAAACATCCCTCTTAATAACTTTAATATCTTACACGTATCTATCTCCTCCATGTCCCTTAGTGAGTCCATGTTTGTACCCTTGGAGGTTTCACACGAAGCGGTGATAGAAGTTAAAAAATCCTAGGCATCATAATACAGTAAAATATATAATTCGATAGTTAATATATACTCCTGCTCAGTAAAATCAAATATATAATATATAATAAATAATATTTACTTTAACGTCTATCCTTCGCAATAACCGAAATAGTTAATAATTTATTTATCTTTTACTATATATTTGTACGTTTGAATATAATTGGTTACAATATATAAATATAATTTAAGATATATAACGCTACTTATTGTATAATATTAGTGGCTTTTATAGATAAAGCTACTCTTTGTGATTATGGTACTTCTCTATATAATAATTGATACTTGTGTCAATTATATTTCTTTAGTATTCATTTTTTTTTAATGAATTTTTTTTTTTTAATAATCTATGACGTTATATATATATTACTATATATATAATCCTGTATAAAGAACAAGATAATATAATTAGGACTTCGAGTAATTCTCAGAATCTCACGGATTCGGTGATAATCAAGTCTCTACGGTAATTATCATTCCAGAGATCCGTATATATATGTGTATGTAAAATGTATTTCTCTGGTGAAAATACTCTAACGAATCGATTATCACGTAATCCAGTGCTACCTTTACGGATTCGATTCCGAATCTACAATCCGTGTGTGTGGTAAATGTATTCGAATCCTCAGTAATATCTCGTAATATCGAATCAAGCACTATGTTCGAATCGAATCCTCGGATTTTACGTGAGATTACGTATACTACATCACTATTGATGAATATATATATATATATATACTATATTATACTATAAATATATATATATATTTATATATATATATATGTTTCTACACTGTGATTTAGTAATAATGATATACAAGTTTGATTCTCACGCTTTTAATAAGTTCTACTTATATAGAGGTATAAAAAATGCTTTATGTTCCTTGTTCATGAGCGTCAGGCTTAATGAGTACGTACAGAGTAATATTGGGCTCACTGTGATGCTCGACTCACTCATTATGCTTTAAGTCGGCCTTTTTTAAAATAAATTTATTGACGCTATACTATGCGCCTTTGCGTCATACAATAATTGATAGTGAGCTAGCATAGTGCTGACAATCATCGTGGTGCGACATAAAACGCTACCTAGCTCTTGATATATATATATTATAATTATTAATTTATATATATATATTAATATATATATATATATATAATTATATATATATTAATATACTATTATGTTATATATATATATATATTATATATATATATATATATATATATATATATATATATAATATTAATATATATATATATATTATATATATATATCTAATATATATATATATAGATATTTTACATGATACCACCACTCTAAACTAGGTACAATTGCCCTTTTCAAACAGGATATAGGTAGGCATAAAAAAATCATAAAACAAATGAAGAAATATAAAAAAGATATATATATAAAGTATAAATATAATAAATTAAAATATAATGGAAAGTAATACCACCCTGATAGTCACTTGCCTAAGCAATTTCTCAGGTGAGTGGCGCCATGAAGCTCGGTAATTAAATAATGAGGAAGTAATAAATTAATAGTGGTGACTGGGAAATATAAATGAGGATATGAGTTCCATATAATATACATAGATGTTGGTCTGTGATAATAGTAAAGGATATATATACTGTAAGGTACCACAATAGGTAGTGTATACCTATTGCAAATCTCAATATTCACATACAATTTATATGATTATAATGAGAATCAATATGCACCTCTTGTTGATTACTCGAGGGCTGACTGCTCACCAGTTAGGTTAGGAGGATTCATAAGATGTTAATTACCGCTAGCTACTGCCGTTATTACATATATACCTATAGTATAAGAGACTAGAATTAGTACCTACGTCACGACGGCATGAGAAGTAAGGCGTCAAGGAGTCAGGGAGTATAGTGGACTATATATAGCCTCTTATGCTTTAGTATCAACTCTATCTCTTACAAAATGATTGAAGGGTTTAAAACTGGATCACCAAATGATGGTAAACTCAAGTATTCTCATTACAGGGGATGAGAATTTTATATATAACTGGATGAAATCTGAGTACGAAGAAAATAATTCACGCAATTACTTAATACAGAATTCAAGCAACTTTATGTAAGGCTCTATATTTAGCAACTAATGTGTTTGTTGAGTTTTCCTAACAGAAATTCATATTTTATAGGTTATATTCATCATAGTGAGATGTATTTTGATGTTGTTTACGCGGTTTAACGACATTAGAATGCCATCAAATAAGGGTATGGTGAAAGTATATTGACCTATATAGGAGTGATGTATTTTAGAGATAGATATATGAATATGATAAAGTATTAGTTTCTCTAAAAGATGAACTTCCTAATAATTTATACGCGTATATACTCACATGGATAATCGACCAAATCCTGGGAGCAATGATATGATATCAGAAAGCTGTAGACGATGAAGCAATCATCTAGATGTAACGAGGGAGCTCACTCAATTAAAGTATGAGTGGTAAAAGTATGGGATGTAGTTGTATCTACTAATCGCTCTGCGAACAGAAGAGATATCGAGAAATAGATAGATAACCCAGAAGTATAGTAAGTATCAACTAAGAGATAATAAAATGGTTTGTAATGAAATAGTAGGTAATATAATAAGTATAGTGAATGAGATAAAATAGAATAACCTGATAGAAGTAACACTCACATAATTATATTAGATATGAATGGAGAGTTGTCACTCATATCAAATCCTAAAGACTGAAATTGATGAAACTCAAATATTATGAAAATAGAATAAAAAGTATGTATACGTGATATTGCAATACCATGCAAACAGAGAGATAATTCTCTCTCCTCAAATTATCATTTAATTTTTCTATAAAACTAGAATTTTAGAAAATAATTACAATGAAAGTATGAGGATATTATATTTATTAGTTCCTTGACCAGTTTTCGTCCGTACTCGGACATCTTCAGAGTATTCGTTCTAACAACTGAAGGATTAATTTTAACACAAAGATTTAGGATTATAAATATGATAAATTTATATAGTTATGTCATGTTTGTTTGTATGTGTTGATTATTTTAAATCTAAAGGACATTATTCATTTGTTTATTTAGTATGTTCGTTGAAGTGTTTTTGTGATGATTTTTTGGTTCGTGTTTCACTTCGACCTAACTAAGTGTTTCTAGGAGTGATATGTTTGTTATTGTTTTGTAGTTTAAATGCCGAGTTGTTCGACTCTGGTGTTGGGGCTGTTGACTGTTTCTACTATTCACTGGGTATATCTCTCTCTGGTATTGGAGACAGATACATGGTTACCCCCTGTTGTTTGAGCTATTGCTTCTTTGTCCCAAGACGGGATGATCATATGTAGTCTCTGATAGAGTGTGTTATCCTCGTGCTTTAGATACTCTCTCTAGTGTTGGCATTTCTTTTTCTCTTCTCGTGCTGTTCCCAACTTATGAGATCTTCCTTTAGGTACCTTTTCTTCTTGATTAGTAATAGAGTGTGGTTTTAAGAAGGACGTTTAATTTATTATATAATTATATTAATATATATATATTAATAATAATATATATGATAATAATAATATATATAATATTATATATAATAATATATATATTATATAATAATATTATATTATAATGTATATATACTATATAATATATATATATATGTAATATATATAATATATATAATATTATATATATAAATTTATATATAAATATTTAATATAGCTATATATTATATATAATAGGTAATATATTATAATATTATTATAATATATATATAATTATAAATTTATATATAATATATTATTATATATATATATTTATATAATATATAATAATAATATATAAATAATTATATATTTAATAATAAAATAGTTTATATAATTAAGTAACTGAAATATTATATAGTAACTCTCCTAATATAGTCTAGTTAATATTAAGTTATTATATGTCTTTTATACTCTTTCTCCATTTTATATAAATTGAATACGATATTATATAAATTATAATATTAT
>JABUQX010022066.1:35000-39724 GCA_015478945.1 Trachelipus rathkii
TATATATATATTCATGAAGATTTTCGTTTGCATAGTCATGAGACGGCGACAGCTAGGCAACCGGTCCTTCCTTTTGTTGTATTCTCCTTGGACCAGCGTGGATCTTATGGCTAGGAGCAAGATCTCTGGAGATCACTGTCGAGAACGAGTTTTTGAAGGCCTAATGGAACGACATGAATAGTTCTACTGCAAAGGGCGAAGACCCTACTGGAGTGTTAACTCGATGGACTGGCCGTAGTAAACGCATTGCGCCGAGAAATGTGCTTCTGAGAGTGCCTAGGGTATGAGTTTAGGGGCAATAAGTAAAAAGATGCTGGACCAACTGACAGGGCGAAAGCCCTTCTGGAGTTGTTAGAATTATATATATTTATATATATATATATAATTATAAGTATATTATATATATAATATATATTATCTATATGATATATATATATATAGTATATATAATATATATATATAATATAATTAATATAATATAATATTATATATATTATACAATAATATATATATACTATATATATTATTTAATATTTTATATATATATATATATAATATATATGATACTATATATATATATATATATACTAATTATTTATATATATATATATTATATATATCGTATATATATATACTATATATATATATATATATATATATTATATCATACTATATATATATTATATTAAGATATTAATTAGAACTCTCATAGAGCATTCATTGCATCCAATATTAGAAAAGCCCCGGCACAAAGAAATTAAAATAATCACACCAGCCCTGTACTATTCTAGTATATGCATACAACACGCATCCCACTCTCCCTTCAACCAGATACATTTATTATCAACCACATCCTCTCTTACTTAGCACAAATGAAGACATCTGTATATCCAAACAACACCAAATTCTACAAGCGTGTCCCACACACAAATTTCTCCCACACAAACGTCAAGCCAGAGTGATGCTATCTGTATTCTTCAACGAATATAAATAGTAGATTTTATAATGCTTCCTTTCTATTGTGTCAAGGATGCTCCACCAAAAATGACGACACAGGCATCTCTTGCTTAACTCGTTCTTAACAGATATCGACGTAACTTTGATACACCTACTCGGACGGATCAAAGGGCCCGGCAGGCTTTTTGTGGCACAAGACCTCGGGATCGCCCGCTTTTCATAGGAGGAAAGTGGGGTCACAAAATAAAGAGGTAATATGATATATAGTATATATATATATATATATATATATATATATAATATATAGTATATATATTATATATATATATATATATATTATAAGTATATATATATATATAGTATATATATAGTATATATATATTATATATATTAGTTATTATATTTATATATATATTAATATATATATATATATATATATTATATAATAGTATATATATATTATATCTATATATTATAGTATATTATATATTATATTATTATAGTCTATATATTATATAAATATATATACTATATTATATATATATAAGGCACGGCTTTACGGGGGAAGCACAGGGGCGCGGGCCTCCTCTAAAAAAAATTAAAAGCAACTAATGTAATAAAATAATTCAATTTACTATTTATTACTATTAAAATAATGCTTAAAATGTTATACAAGAACGCTAAATTTTACATTAAGATCATTTATTCTCTTGCGAAACATTATTTTTTATAAGGATCATTGACTGGAGGAATTTTGATTTGTGCCTCCAAGAAAGCATAATTATAATGCTTTCAAAACACTGGTTGTCATGGCAACGCGTAAAAATAAAACTTATTCTTATTTTGTCTACTTTGAGGATTTTTCCACAAAGCCTCCTCTCTCGAAATCCAAATTTTTTTAAAAATTAAATTAAAAATAATTTATTTTAATATATTTTATTATGATATATATATATATATGATATATATATATATAATATCAATATATATATAGTATATTATTATCTATATTATATATTTATTATATTATATTATATATATATAATATATATATTTATATATATATATTATATAAATCGCGACAACAAACAGATATAAAAAAATTAAAAAGAAATTAATATCTATATATATATATTATTAATATAGTATATATTATATATATATTATATATTATATATATATATATATAAATATATATTATATATATATACATTTCCCTTTATCTTATATATATATATATATATATATATATATAATTATCTTGGGAGAGAGAAAGACAGAGATCTTGATATAGAAACCCAGAAATGGAAAAATAGAGAGAGAGATGAGATATAGATGGAGAAGAGAAAGGGGGAGAGGAGAGAGAGAGAGAGAGAGAGAGAGAGAGAGAGAGAGTAAATTTTTTTTTTTTTGTTAATAATTTTAGTTGTAATTTTGAATCTTTTAATAATAACCTTTTCTGTGTAACTAGCATTTTCAATGGAAGAAGGGAGTGACAAAATAACCTTTAATTTTCGACTATATACTAGAAACGATATAACATATTTCCCCTATTCTTAGTTTCATACATTAAATTATAATAAATCAATTTAATCTTTTAAAAATAATATGTTGACTACTTTTATACAAACAGGAAATCACAATAAACACTTTCGCTACAAAATGCAGGACATCGGCCTTTGAGCAAAGTTTCTTCTTTAAAATTAAAGGACTTCCACGCAGGCAGGTCTTAATTATATTATCAACTCACTTAAAAAAGAAAAGACCACATTAATATTCATTCATCTAGTTCATTAATTCAATTATTTATTATTTATTTATATATAATTATACAAATAAATTTATTACTAAGATGATTTGAGTTATCCATTCCTACAGTTCTCTTTTAGCATATAATTGGTTTTATGAGTATCTTAGTTTTCCTTCAATTCCAGGAATATTAGAATTTAAAATATATGAAATTAATTTTATGCGAAATGTGCATTAAGAAACAAGTAAATATTTATTTTAATTTTTTTTTCTTAAATTAAACGAATGTTTTATATTAGATTCTTAGACAGGAAAAAAAAAAACTTGTAAAATTAAATTCACGAATATATATTGTATACCGTCTTGTGTCTTGAAATTTGCTCTCTGTATTTTTGGAGAGGTACGAGCATTTGAAAAATTATAATAATTGAATTAATTTTTGTAATATTATTGGCGATGATTCTTACACATTTTGTTTAAATTTTACATAATCTTTCATGTTGTACAATGTAACTTGTATTCTTTCAGATGACCTATTTTCACAAAAAATAAGAGAATTTTATCTTAACTTTATGAAGAAGAAATCGTTCATTCTATAATAATAACTCGTGCTAAGCACGAGTAAGCACGAGTGTAGAAGTCGCCTCTAATATATATATTATTATATAATATATTATGATATATATATATAGAATATATATATATATATATATATATAAATATATATATATATATATATATATATTATATTATGTATCGTCGTAAATTTTTTCGGTTCACCGAGCCGCACTGATATATATAAATATATATATATATATATTAATATATATATAGTATATATTAATATAAATATATATATATATATTATATAATATATATATAATATATATATAATATATATATATATATATATATATATATATATATGATATATATATATATATATATATATATTATATATATACAGTATTATATATATATAATATAAAATATAATGTATATATATATATATAATAGTATATATATATACTATATAATATATATATATATATATATATAGTATATAATATATATTAATATATATATATATATATATATAATATATATTATATATTTTATATATATATATATATAATATATATATATATTATATATATATATATATATATATATAAATAAATATCATATAAAAATAAATATTATACTATAATATATTATATATATATATATATATATATAAATATATATATACTATATATAATAATATATTATATATATATATATATATATATATATTTATATATATATGTAATATAAGGTTACGATGAGTGATACCTTCTCATGCTTGTAACCGAATGTCTTCGTCCGGAGCGGGGCCCCCCAAAGGGAATGGAACTTCTGCCCGCCGGGGGGGAAAAGGCCATCAAGATCACTCGCTTTCCCCCTTTCACCAGGGGATCATTGCGATCAGAGCCAAGCGACGTCCGGGCCCACAGGGTCGTTATTTAATTTATTTTACTAATGCCTTCTTCACGCATTTATCATCTATGTTCTAGACCTACCTCTTCTTCCATTCTTTTCCTTCTGTGATGGAGACTCCTCCTGCCTTTGGTCGGGAGATGTCGAGAGAAATCCGGGACCCCCTAGATATAATTGCCCTATCTGCCAACAACATGTTGGATTAAATAGCATCAAATGTGAAAGATGCCACAAATGGGTACACTTGACCTGCTCCCCATTTCGAACCCTCCCCAAAATAACAATAGGAAGGATAACACCTGCGCTCGCAACCACTCCCCTCCAAACTAATACCCAATTCACTCATTATACTACAATTTAACGATTAACGGGTCTACTAATAACACGAAGAATTTAATCGTTTCCTTAAAAAAACACAACTTCATATATGCCATCTACAGAAGGCTCCCTCTTCCAAAATACACTCTCCCCCAATTCTATGATTACGACTCCATTTTTCCCTTCCCAACCTCCTTCAACACTCATTCTTAACACTGATT
>JABUQX010022067.1:2500-10000 GCA_015478945.1 Trachelipus rathkii
AATCTACTCCTTCCTCTACTTCAAGAATTGCCTTCTCGTCTAAATCTTTCTGATTCTATTCTCGCTGATCTGGATAGAAATTCGGGTTAGGTCGTCTCAAGCTTGTGAAATTTAATTCCTTTTAAAAACCAACTTCTACAAATCTCCTCTCTAAGACACCTTCTATTTTTCCTATCTCTTTCGACGGTTTCTCGTCTCTCCTGTTGACATATAAACATCCTTGGCCTTAACAAAAGCAAAAAAATGTATTTAAACCTCGATCCCAACGGTGCTAGGCGCGGAATCAAAGAAACTGGGGAGTTCTGTTTAGATACGAGACTTTTTCCTCTCTCAGTTACTCCAGCTATACGAGGGTCTCATTCCGCCCTTGTATGAGTACTGCTCTCATCATCTGGGAGGGCTCTGGCCTACAGGCATTTTGTATATGGTCGGTTAAAGCCAAAAGACTTATAACTGTCCTGTACTTTCTAGTTCACTGGACCCTATATTTGTGGCGCGATGTTGGTGCTTTTATCTCTTTTCTATAGGTACTATAGCGGCAAGTGCTCGAGGGAACTTTCCCTCGCGTACCACCACCTTACGCGCCTCGTAGTCCAAGGGGTGCTGTGTCGGCACATGAGTTTGGTGTTGATATTAGTAACTCCAGACTAGTTCCGCTGCGGTGCTTCTTTCCTTTCCTGCCACCTCTGTTCTTTGGAATTCTTTTCCATCTTCTGTGTTTTACTACTGAACTTTAATCTCCTCACTTTAAAGCCTGCGTCTGTGCTCATCCGCGTAATTTATTGCGTTAGGATGGAATTTTTGAGGCGTTCAACACCCCCTCCTTGAATAGGGTTTGCCCCGTGAGCGGTGACAATTGTAAAAAAATAAATAAATAAAGGTTTTAATAAGGAATTCATTAAGCTAGCTGAAAACCCACGCAAGAATGGCATCTCCGACGGTGAAACACTTTTAGAATGCATTTAAATAGCATAACTGAGAAGCTTGCTGCTTGACAAAAAAAAAAAAAGATTCACAAGTGGAAGCCGCCTTATCAGCAACCCTGGCAACAAGCACTGATAAGTGACGATGGTGGCTTTTCAGCAAATAAGCCTACTGAAGATGAGGATTTGGATATGTTAGACTTTGATAAGTTCATGGCCGAAATTGCATTGACATCTCATTCACCTTCAAAGGATCACACCAAGGAACCTCATCGAAAATACTGAAGAGACAGTCATCAAGGAGCAAAGATAATTCAAATTTTGCAATCTGTGAAAGAGGAAACATGGAGATGCTGCCTACAGAAGAGAATTCTTTCATGCGTGGCTGAAAATGGGCCAAGGTTCAAATTATTTTATCAGTGCTTGCAGGAAATAATTATCAGCACTCCTTCATCAGGTCGAGAGCGAGCGTATTTATAGTGTAGGTAGGAATGCAAACACCCCAAAAGGAACAGGCTCTCGCCAAGTATACAGTGAAAGCTTAATGTTTTTTGCATCACAATTGTGAATTTTTGAATTTGAGTATTGAATGATCTCTATCTTTATCTTAAAGGAGTATTTTATGTCATGTTTGAGTAATAGCGTTTTTTTATTATGTCTTTTCAGCTGATTAATTGGTCTCTTCTTTCATTATTTTATTCTTTATATTGTAGCTAGTTAAAGAATTTTCTTGTAAATTGTAATCTTAAAACATATAAGCTAGTAGCTAAACTTTTGTTAATACTTACTGGAAAATTGAAAATGAAATATTTTTTGAATAAACACAAACATTAAAAAAGTATTAATATATTTTGCCATTTATTATTCCTTAAGTACCTATTTTAATTTATCATAAATATACTTGTCACAAACCAAATATGAAAATATAAAATGACGGCTTAGTATTGGTTGGTACAGGGAATGGCATCTTGAGTTGCCCTAAGCAGTACATTACAATTGTTTCTATCTTATCCTGTGTAATTTACTAATTAATTAAAGTATCGGCTCGGCCACCTAAAAAAAATAGAGTTCGGTATCGGCCTCTTTTCTGTTATCGTAACAATCCTCTAATATATATATATATATATATATAGGATTATATATATATATATATATATATATATATATATATATATATATATACTATATATATATATATATATATAACCGTATAATACCGTATATATATATAATATATATATATATATAATATATATATTAAATATTTTTATTAATTATAAAATATTATATTATATAATATATATATATATAATATATATATATATATTATATAATATATAATATATATAATATATAATATATAATATTTAATTATTATTAATTATTATTATTATTATTATTATTATTATTATCCCAGATTGGGGTGAGGTGCGTAGCTTCACAGGACAGAAAGTAGAAGAAACATTACAACCAGGTGCAAAGTAAGCCCCCTTTCTTTAACGTCCATTTTATACACGCAAGTGAAGAGATCCTCTCAGTCAGAAAAATTCCACCCTAGATGTTTCACAAGACTGACAGACCTCACTATGGTAATCTCGTCAATGTGGGGTTCATCCCTGGACAAAGCAACAACCATACCCCCGCTCACAAACCGCATTTCACTCCAGTTATTCCCTCCCTTTTTTTCTCGCCTCTGCCAAATTCACATTCTCTCTTCAGACATTCCTTTATTGACTCATTCACTTTTTCTTCGTCTCCTACCGGTCGATTTCAGCACACACCACTATACATTCTCTTAACCAACCGAATATCAATCATCCTTTCCATAATGACCAAACCATCTTAATGTACTCTCGTTTATTCTCTCACTTTCGCCATGCTTCACACTATACAACTCCCTATTGCGTTCATTCCTCTCATTTTATTAATTCTTTTCACACATAACACGCCCCTAAGATTGTCCACCAAATACATGTACCTTAGATCTAAATCTCTTTTTCCTACCATAGTTTCACTACTAACTCAACACAGGTAACATTCACTCATGCACAACCTAACGCACTCAAGAACTATTTCTTTTTATATCGCACCAAGAATTTAATTGCACCAACCACCTTCTACCATCACTCGTTTTCTTTTCATCCAACATATATTCTAAATATTTAAACTCAGATACTTGTTCCAATTGCTCACCATCTAATATGGATTTTCAACCTAGCAACCCTCTTCACTCATTACCATAGCCTTACTTTTATCTAAATTTACTTCAAATCACTCCTTTTACACTCCCTGCCAAACCCATCTACCAAACTTCTCAATCTCTTTTCAGATTCGCTACACAAAACGAAATAATTAGCGTACAATAAGCAGGGATCCTCCACTCTTCAACCTCCATCAATTCTTAGAACCTTTTCTACCACCTAAACCTAATCTTCATCACCCATCCATTTACAAATTAAATACCAAGGAAACATAACACATCCCTTCCTCACTCCGTTATTAATATTAAACCAATCACTTTCAACTCCATTTATTCTTACACACGCTTCACTATCATCATACATACTTTTTATTCTATCAGAGGCCACCACCACACGGCAATATATCACTAAGCACTGCACGAGCTTCCCTTTTAATCTTTTCATAAGTCCATAAAATCTAAATGCAATTTATTTTTCTCTCTAATTTTCCTAATCATTTGTTTCAATGTGATATTTGATCTACACATCCTCTAACATTTATAAATGCCCCTTGTTCTTCGCCAAGGGCACTATTACTGCTTTCCTCCAATCCTTCGGACCTATACCCTTCATAAACACTTTGTTAAACATCTTCCATATCCAGTCAGTCACAATCTCGCCTCCATTCTTGAATCTCATTTCACCAATAATTCCATCTATACCTGCAGATTTAATATTTCTCACTCTACCCATTACCTCCTCCCCAAAATACCTATTTCTTCTTGCATCATCAAACCCCCCAGACATTCGCTATTACCTCTACATTACTGCCAGTGTTTTGCAAATTTTCGGAGTGTTCCCTACCTACTCTCCTCACATGCATTATTTATCAGTCAGAAAGCAACCCGCCCCAAAATTTTCAAAATTTTATTTCCTTTAATGGAGATCCTTTTACGCTAATTTCTTAACCTTTTCGCACTTCCTTCAGAAGAGTTTCTCATTCCCTTGTAAATCCCCATTCATCCTCCTTCCAAACTCTTCATTTACCTCATTTTTCCACCTACATATACAACTTTGTCTTCTTTTTTTCTCCTTTAATATTTCCAAACACCTTTCCTTTGAAACCACATCATTGGCTTTTAGCACAATCAACCACACCTCTCTCTCTTTTCACTTTTAACCTCTTGCCTCACCACTTCATTCCACCACTCACTATTTGAACATTCTTGCTTTTTAGCACACTCCAACATACTTCTCTTGCACTATCAACAAAGGCTTCCTTCATATGAATCCAGATTTGCTCAGTTTTACCTTGTTCACATTCAACTGAATGTGAACTGATTTATTTTCAACTGAACTGAACTGTTTTTTTTATTGTTAACATTTAACTGAATGTGAACTGATTAATTTTCAAATGTTTTCACATACCTTTCATATGAAAGCATTTACTTTAATTTGTAACCCACCGATTGGGTGAAGCATTGCAGTAAGATAGTGTTTACAAACGAAAAAAATATATATTATTTTTTAATTCTTTTAATGTTTTGTAAAAAGCAATTTTAATGAGTATTTAGTTTTAGTTTTGATGTTTGAATTTTTGTTTTGTACAGACCCTCATTAGTGATGCAAAAGAAGAGGAAGATGAAATACTTGAAGCGAAAATCTCCTTAATTAGCAAACCTCAAACGTCATGGAGACATGACAGTATGATTGAAAAACTGGATTTGGAAAAATTTCGGTATACATGTTGTGACTTCAGTTTTAACACTAAAGAAGAACTGCAAAATCATTTGAAATCACATAGTGAAAGAATCTTTAAATGTGATCAATGCAATTATGAATGCAATCGCAAAGACGTTTTAAAATCTCACATGATGAAGCACTCGGATACAAAATTATTTAAATGTTCCGAATGTAGCTACGAATGTAAACGGAAAGGAAACTTAAAATCACACGTGTTAACACACGCCAACATTAAATTATATAAATGTTCCGAGTGTAGCTATGAATCTAATAGTAAAAGTAACTTAAATAAACACATTTTAATACATGGCAATTTAAAATTATTTAAATGTTCTGAGTGTAACTATGATTGTAATCAGAAAGTAAGCCTAAAAAGACACATGTTAACACATGCCAATATTAAATTATTTAAATGTTCTGATTGCAGCTACGAATGTAATCTAAAAGCAAACTTAATGTCACACATGTTAAGACATGCTGATTTTAAATTATTTAAATGTTCCGAGTGTGACTACGAATGTAATCAGAAAGGAAATTTAAAAGCACACATGTTAACACATGCAAATTTTTAAATATATTTTAAAGTGTTCTGTAGTGGTAACTACGAATGTACTGTAGTTGTTGTTGGGTTGTTCAGATATAGGTGTGTAATAATATCTTGGTCAAAGAAACCATGATGTGTGTCGAAATCCAGATGGTCTGAGCATGGTCAAAAATGTGTTGTTTTAATGTAATTAGATTTGTGTATGAATGTTTTTTCTGGTGAGTGTTGCAGGTTGGTTTGTGTTTTGTAATGGTGTTGTAACCTATGGTCTAGTAGTTGGGTTTAATTGTATATCGTAAAGATAACTTAAAATCACACATGTTAAAACATACTATTTTTAAATTGTTTAAATGTTCTAAGTGCAGCTATGAATGTAATGATAAAAGGTACTTAAAAAAACACATGGTAAAACATTCAAATACATGCACTCAAAATGATCCATGAAAACCAATGAATAACGAGATTGTAAATTCCTCCAAGGAAATTCGGTTAATCCAAGGAAATTCGGTTAATTAATAAAAATTTCAGCCAATTATGATCGTCTTTCCAATGTGGTTTCTAAATTGACTCATATTTTCCAAGAAGAGACAAGCAATTTTACTGCTTCACAAAATTCATTTTATAAATGTAATTATTTTATAGTTTTTATACATTTTAAGATTAACACAAATGTTTTCCCTTGCAATAAACTATACTTTTATCTTTTGCATTTGAACTTCTTATTTTCACCCGTTGCAAACAAAAGATGGTATAATATAAATATCTTAAAATGTTTTAATGTTTTACACTGGTAAATGAGTGATTTGTGTATGCGTTGGAGTGGAGAGGGGGATAGGAGAGGCGATTCTGATTAGTAACTTATGGCATAGAGCTACGGGGGATTTTGTTTGTGCGAGTAGTAAAATTTTAATGGTTAAATTTAAGTTTGGGAAGCTCAAGGTATGTGGGGCTGTAACATATAGTCCATC
The DNA here is from genome assembly GCA_015478945.1 of Trachelipus rathkii. Lineage (NCBI taxonomy): Eukaryota > Metazoa > Arthropoda > Malacostraca > Isopoda > Trachelipodidae > Trachelipus > Trachelipus rathkii. Next base: position 8,859 of record JABUQX010022067.1, read on the forward strand.
TGAGGGTGATATTGAGGAGAGCGACTTCTGGGATAATCTGAATGATGTTTTGGACGAGGTGAGTAAGAACTTTAAATTGATTGTGTTGGGGGACTTAAATAGTTGGATATGTGTTCGAAAGAGGAAGGTATAACAGGTTCCTTTAGGGATGAAGGAGAAAAAGGGAATGGTAGGATTGTGATTAATTTCTGTGAGGAGAGGCATGTGTGTGTGTTTGTAAGAATACATTCTTTGACCGCAAGAGTATTCATAAGTATACGAGAGTTGAGGTAGGTAGAGATGGTATCGAAGTGAAAAGTCTGAGCGAATTTGTGTTGGTGCAGATGTTGACAATATGTAATGGGACGTTAAATCAGTGAAGGGGATGGGAATATCAGATTATCATGTTGATTAAATTAGTGGGGGGCATGGATGGAAAGAAAAGAGATAAGGAAGGAAGTGCGGAGAATTAAGAGAAGTTAAGTGAACAAGGTTATAAGGAAAGATGTGCAAGAACACTTGTAAATAAATCAGTTGAATGTGAACAAGGTGAAAACAAATCTGTACGCAAATGAAGAAGGCCTTTGTTAGTAGTGCAAGAGGAGTATGTGGATGTGCTAAAGTAGGAAGTTAGAATGCGGATGGTGGAATGAGGAGTTGATGCAAGCAGTTAAAAGTAAAAAAAAACGTGGTTGAATATGCTAAAAGCCAATGATGAGGTCTCAAATGGAAATCTATAAAGAGGAAAAAAGGAGGACTAAGTTGCAAACGTGGAGAAAAAAGGGGTAAATGAACAGTTTGGAAGAAAGATGAAGGGGGACTTAAAAGGGAATAAGAAGCTCTTTTGGAAAAAAGTACGAAAGGTTAAGGAAAAGTGTAAAAGGAATCTTCAATGAATAATAAATTTGGATGGTACTTTCGTGACTGATGAAATTGATGTTTGGAGGGAACACTTCTGAAATCAGCATAACATTTAGCAGTAATGAAAAGGTGATGTTGAATGTGTGTGGGTTTGGTGTAAGGAAAAATAGTTATTTTGAGAAGGAGATTATAGGTAGATTGAGAAAGTTGAAGAATGGTAAATCTGCAGGTATAGATGGAATTACCGATGAAATGATTAAGAATGAAGGCGAGATTGTAATTGGCTGGATATTGAAGTTGTG